>CAEGAE010002017.1:0-90552 GCA_903067095.1 Girardinus metallicus
GCAGGCCGCACATGCTACAGCCAATCGAACCACGGCTTTGATGATATGACTCCGGATGACATTAAGGCCCGATTGATGCACACGCACATCCGCTGACCTGAAAACAGGTTTTGTTATTTGGTTTCAATGTAGAGTATTTAATTATGCTGTATAATAATTGTAAAAAATAAAGGCAACTACTTCACGGATTTCGTCTAATACGGGTTCTTTTCGGAACGCAACCCCCGCGAAAAACGAGGGTTCAGTGTGTTTGAACATGTCTATGACTCGCATAAGAAGAAAAAAATCCACTTTAGACAGCCCATTATGTAAATATTTAAAATGCATTAAAACAATAACATAAATGCCAGAGTATTCAACTTGGCCTCTCTGTCTCTTTATGGAAGAGACCTCTCCAGACTCCAGATGACGTCCTTTTGATATTTCAGCAGGAGAAAATGCCAAATATATGGAGATAAATCATACCTGCACATATGGCAATAAGACATGGAGGCATTCCCGTTTTTGCACACTCATTTCCAATTACCTGCAAGAGACATTTCGTCTCCTGCTCTGCCATTCTTCCAAAAGCAGCCAATCACAAACTCATCCACATGATAATTGGAAGAGATTTTAATGAAGGTGCAACGTTCCTGACCTTTCAGTGCCACAGCCTGCTGATGTTGATGTGCAGGGATGAAGCGCCACTATTGCTGCAAATTCTTTTATAGAAATGGCTTTTTCAAGAAATCTAATAATGCTGGAGCTGAGCTTTCATGGTGTCATCGCTGCACTTTACACAGTAATTGTTCAATTCATAGGGCTCGACTGTTTATGCAGTTATCATTCAATCAGGCCAGATGGAGGACTGTGGAGATGTATCTGGAAGCTTTCAGCAGCCACTATATGGAGGTAAAGCAGGGTGTAGAACACAAGGTCGTTAATTCATTTGCAAACATTTGAAATTAAAGGAAAATTGTCTAACTTTTAGCAAGGGTTTTGCTGAAATATTTCATTTTAAAAAGTCAGAAGACATGACTTGGTAAACTGCAAATACACATTTTGGATTTTTAACAAAATGGCCACAGCGTAGTAGCATTCCAGAGTTAATACTGGAATTATTGAAAATAAGTCCATAATTAGAAATTCTGGCATTTCTATTTGCTAAATGCCAGATTAAAATAGGGAGAGGTAAGATTTTGTTTTTATGTTCTTCAAAGTCACAATTTTAGCTTCACTATAAGATTACTTTGCATTTGGACAACATGAGAAAGTTAATTTGTGAAGGCTTTGTAAGCTTCCTAATATTTTAGGCATCTCTATAATACATATTTTAAGACAAAACCTCCACAAAACCTCTGTGTGTGACTTAATGGAAATATAAGAGATTCTGCAAATATGTCAGGATGAGGACTGTGGACCTCCACAAGTCTGGTTCATCCTTGGGGTCATTGTCTAGAAGTCTAAAGGTGCCAAGTTCATCTGTTCAAACAATTTGAAGTAACTATCAACAGATTGGGAGTGCTCACCCTTTAGACTGTTTGAGAAGAGTTTGGGTTTGGCAGACATGAATGGGTTTTGAAATGTGAGTATCAACATCAGAAGACCTTCTGAAGCAGGTCAGAGAGTGAGAGATGAGTGCCAACATGAGCTGGAAGAAAACTCACAGAGGAAGAAGAAATTGCTCTAAATTCAACATATAAACTCGTATTACAGTTTGCAAATCCACAGACTACTGTGGATCATTTTGGAAACACATGGTTCTCTGTGGTCTGAAGAAACAACAGTTGAAGTATTTTACTTTAATGCTTGGGTGCCAGTGGGTGTCCAACAATCCTAACCATACCACCAAATTATTTATAAAGGACATACTTTGATGGTATGTCCATTACAAAACTACTCGGTTTCATATCAGTTTGAGTTAAAAAGATGTGTGGGAGCATGGCAGTCTACGACCTGACTCAGTTACAGGTTTTCTAAGGAGGAACAAGCCAAAATTTCAGGAAAACTATTGTGAGAAGACTGTGAAAGCATACTCAAGATCGTAGGCCTAAGCGGTGCGGTTTTAAAGAGTAATTCCACCGAATAAGAAAATGTGTATAAACTGAATTAGAAGAAAAAAAAATATTTGGTGATTCTACCTTACCTAAAACAGGAAAACTTCATTCGATTAATTATCATAGAGTGATAAAACCAGATTATGTGTGTTTTTACTGATAGAGTTGAAATTCTGGTTTCAACTCTATCTAAAGAGTAACTCAAAAGATATTTAAGCAATAATTTTGTGTTTAAGACATTTTCCTGTTAACAGCCACATGCACACATGGCCATGTGAAATTTTTACTGTGTCCTATGTATCTGTATGACATGAAATTGGATGAATATTTCAGAAAGGTCAAAGAACCATTTTAATATATTTTTCAAACTATTATTGTGCCAAATAACAGCAAAGATGACTTATCGCTGTAAAAGATTTTCTTGGAGATCTGATGTTTGGGACTGATGGATAGTGTGCCATGTTGCTGAAATGTCAAATTGAATTTTAAGAACCTTTACTGGCATATTTCAATAGATAAGGATATCACAGGAGCAACTTAGGAAAGTGAGGATTTGAGTGAGAAAGATGTCAAGACTCTGTGTTCCTAGCATGACACAAGAACAGGCGTAGGAGAGAAAGTGTAAACCACAGGAGTGCAGAGATAAAAAATAATCCTGCTTTAAGAGGAAGATTGAGAAATTTGAAGGTTAGATATAAACCTTTTTAACACTGCTATAATCAAAACAAAAAAAAAAGAGAAACTAACATTAGCGGACCAATTTACCTCTTACTTTTTCCTGTCTTGTGGTGATGCAACATATAATTTATTGGTGCTAAAGTTCACTTATCTGGAGATGCTAATGGAAAACTTGTGAAAAACAGTGTTGGGGTCAAAATCCTTAATAGCAGCTTATTTTAAAAATTTGAGTCATGGGTAATGTTTCATTCTTTGGGAGGCTATGACCTGACAGAAAATACAAGAAACGTATCGTGGAATACTAATTGCCTCGCTGCCTGCATGCTCTCCCAGAGCGTTGCAGCTTAGGTGGAGGTGCTGCAGTGTGAAGTTGGTGATAAGTGTGGAGCCAAGATAGTCAGTGGACTGGTCTGTGAAATGGTTTCCTGACAGATGTAGACTCAGCAGGGTGCCATTTTCCTTAAGCATCGCAGATACGGCACTGGCACCGAAATCCCCAAGATTATTGTCAGACAAGTCCACTTCTGAAAGTTGACATGCAAATTCGAACATTGGCACAAAACACAATTGGTGAAACACAAGTTGTGTTGAAGAAAAGAATGAGCATCTTTCAAAAATGCCAAAATTGAGTTTGATGGGATTTTTTCTTTCTTCTCTATACTTTATCTGAACTTCATTTTTTTAATTTATTTATTATTTTACTACAGCTTGGGGGAGTAAAGCGAACTTTGCTCTTTACTCAAACTTTCCCTTTTATACGGGAAGAGCTTTCCAAAAGACTATTGAATGTTAAATTGGGAAAAATTTGTAAATTCATCTAGAAATTATATGTTTCAATTCCTTTTGTTAGATGGATCTTTTAGAATTTACAGCAATAACCTTATTTTCAGAACGTTAATTCAGCACCATTCTGGACATTTGCTTTGCATTAACTCATTGCAAAAGGTGATAAAATTCATATTTATGGAAATTGGAATCTACAAATCTAAGAAATTTGTTGCTTTAGAGGAACTGTCTAGAATTGTTATAAAGTAGCATTTTTTCAATATACCAAAACAAAAACTTGAAAGAATAAAGATTTGTTCCATGATTTATGTTTTGATACCAAGCCAACCATGACTTACAAATGATCAAAATGTGCTTCTGTTTCCAAAGAAGTTTAAAAAACATCATGTAGCAACTTGCTCCACTTGATGCTTGATGTTGACGCTTCCATTAAAAACCCTTTTACTGTATATGTTTATCTGAGGATTAAATGGACCCTTTAGTTCAGAAGTGCTGAGGACTTGCAAACTATCTGAGGTTTGAAAGAATGTAAAATGTAATTTCTTTAGTTCTGGTCATTTGGACTTCTTAACTAGGGACATTTTGTGGCAGTTTATTGCTAATTAAGAGACATTAGCTGTAAGACTTAATTATCACTTGCATCAGCATCTGAGCACGGCCATCTTGAGTACAGTGGATTGCTATCTTTAGCCTCAAACTTAAATGCCTTTTTTTGACTTTCTCTATGCCATCGCCTTCATTGTTACCATACACACACTGTATTTTTGAGTTGCTACTTCACTGAATTAATTCTTGATACATTTTGATGAGATGTGTGTTTGTAAATTAGAACATTTAGTTTGATCATTTTCCGCTAATGCGTTTCAGCATAAGGATATCAATCGCCTCTAAGAGTTCAAATTGGTACATTGCATGTTTTGACATTGGACTTCAGGGATCAAATTATTTAATTATTTTTGCAAACTATGAAAGAAAGGTCCACACATTAATATGTGGGTAGTTAATAAATTAGAAATATCACACCAGAGGGAATAACTGGTGTCATAATGGATGAGGCCAAGTGTGCATGCATGTGTTCTCAGTACAACCACCTGTAATGTAAAATTTTTCCTTTAACATCTTGAATACAACTGCTCCGCCCATTCCTTCCATCCAATTATCTCTCAGGTTCAGGCAGTAATGAAGTGTTTGGTTGCCAAGGAAACCGACAGAGCTTTGGTGCCCTGCGAACACACTACCGAACCCTGGCACACCCCCCTCAAAAGTGAGATATTTTCTGTTTGTTCATGGAAATATGTTTTCTTATCTGGATTCGAGTTAAAAGAGTAGATGCAGGTGGGCAGAGAGACACAGAGGATTATTATAACCTGTGTGAAACAAATTAAGCAGAAGGAAGCTGTGTGGAGGCAGAGGGTCAGAAATGAAGCTCGCAGTACATGGAAATTATAATTTCTAGCACGTTTAATACGAAGGTTGAGTGCATAAGCGCTCAAAAAAATCAAAAATGTCGATTTGAACAGCTTTTATTTCGATGGTTTTTAGATTTCCCTCAACTGGGTTCCTGGCTGAAAAAAAAAAAGTATTTATTTTTAGAAATATTAAATATTTTTAACATTTTATTATTGCAACTTTTCTGCAGTTTTCATTACTGCTCTCTGTACTTCTTGGGAATCATGGCAATGATTTTTTAAAAAAGCATTAAAATAAACACGTTTTAATCTTATAATCTGTAATTGAACATTTTTGAAAAATACAACTTTAACTTAGTAACATTTATTTAGTGGGTGAAATTTCCGCATTGTGAAAAATAAATATTTACCTAGGGTGTAATATTCTGTTTACACCATAGCAGTTTATTTAAAACAAACAAGCAAACATTTTTTAAATGTAGGCTTTAGTTTTTACAGTTTCTTGAGATATCTAGATGAGTAGACATCTTGCATTTAGAAAATTGTTTGATAGCTTCTTCCTGGACAGCCATGTTGTTCCCTCCTTTGGGGAGCGTTTTAATCCCAGGTTCCCTTACAAACTGGGGATTGGTAAGACCTGCTTGGTGAAGAGGATTCTAGTGGAAAAAACACTGACTGGACAGGATGACTAGAAAAGCTCCATATCCATGTATTCCTGGCGGTGCTGCTGGAGGAAACAAAAAGGATCTTCCAGAATAATAGCTGCAACAGTTTGCTGGTTGTGGGCTGTATTTTTTTAATAAAACTCGTCAACTTTCCAGCTAAATTCCTACTTTTTTATTTGTTGTGATAATCACCCATGAACAGTCCTTTTAAAGCTAAAATTTGTCCAATCATTTCCTCTTGCTGCACTGTTTGTGGCTGCGGCTTCAAACAGACATATAGCTTTTACCTGTGGCTTCTGCTGATGCGTATTAAGGACTCAATATTCCTGAAATCAATGGGTCATTTTCCATCAGTTACCAACCGGCGAGGAATCAAGACGAATATAAATGAAGAATCTAAATATAAAGCAAGAACAGAAAGCCTTGCTAGCCCGCTCATTTTACTTGTAAATTAAAACCCACAGCTTTGGCTACAACCAAGAAGAAATTCAGACTTCTGAAGAGGGTGAACAGTCCTGCTGAGAGAAGATAAGGTATGATTTTAGCTTTTAGAAATAATGAGTAACACGGTTCTGTCCTTTTATGGCTGATAATTCATCAGTACATCGCATCCTCGCTCTTTGCTTTCTGACTGCTGTCTTACTGAATGCACGATATATATTTTACATAATCTGTAAACGACTCTTACTCTTACCTTCTAGGGTAAAAGGTCTTGAACTGAACTGAAGTGTTACAGTTCTATTTCTAACTGTGGAATTAACTAAATGTGTTATTGTTACTCAGAAGAAGCCAGTTCAGTGATAAATTAACCAGGACAACATTGGTCAATGAATACAGTGAAGCAACTTCAAGCTGAGTAAAGAATAATCTAGAAGATTGGCATCAAAATATTCTGTCTATGAACAGAGAATTTGGTAAGAACATTTACAAAATGAATCAAAACATGGTAATCATAAGCAAAAAGGCAGGTTAAACTTTACTGAAAATTGCCAATAATTACCTCATATCAGTAACAGCATTCTTCAGATAAGGCAATTTGAGATCAACATAAAATAGAAGTGATAGAGAAGGAGTTGAATGGAATGGGGAGTCACAATTTTCTAAAGCATTGGTGTTTATTTTTGATCTGAGAGAAGAAAGCGGCAGCTGGATGATATCTGAAGCATACAGGGATAAACTGTCTGCTCACATTCAACCAAATTCAGCAAAGCAGGTTGGATAGAGCACAAACAGACAAAAATCAAAAGTATTATGGGAGTTTATGGATTTAAAAAGGATGTCAATATTCAGTAGACAGTAGCGGGGGAATCTCAAGAGAACCCTGCTGTTTATTTCTACTTGAAGATGAAATTAAATGCGGAAAAACACATGAAACAGTTCCTGCTTTTTTTTTCTTAGAAATAAAAAAAGGAAGAAGGTAAAGTTAACCAGCATGACATATTGGGACTTGCAGAGACCTGGTTAATTTTAAATAACTATTTTTATTCTGTTTTGATACATACTTTTCAAATCTCTTGTGTTGTTCATAATTCAAAATTTCTGGTCTTTTCTTATGAACAGAACTGTCGCCTTATAGGAGAATACTCTTATAAATTACTGAATCCTTCAGTGAAAAGAGGCATTGATTCTGTAATGGCACATGTACTATGTATAATTTAGCTTTACCTTTTGGCTCACATCGACTCAAATCTAATACTGAAGGATTCAACCAAAACGTGTTATTGTCTTTGGGTGGTTTATAAGATCTAAGCAGAGAATGCGTTCTGGTGTTGTTAACCAATTTAAAGTGATGGTGCTGGAATATGGAAACTGGTTATAAACTGCTACTAAGTTATGCCTACCTTCCTGTTAAATAATTTTCAATTTGATTCTAGTGCCTGAGGCCCCAGCCCCAATGCATCAAAGACATCTCACTATTTTCTATGCCTTCCAGGAAAGGAGTGACAGGCACCATTTTTAAAGTCTTGTAAGCCTTCATGTAGCACGTCATCCCTGTCGAATCACTTGTCTCCTCCTTACCTGCAGCATGAATAAAAGACATGGGGTTCTGAATTTAAAAGTTGAGCCACTGTGGCAGCAGTGAAGAACCTTTTGATTCTAATTTCAAAATCTCCCATTTGGTTGATTTTACCCTGACAAGAGAACACATTAATTTCATTCATACCAGACAGTTTTCGCTTGTGGTAAAAAGAGAGTCTGACACAAAGACTGAGATGAAGTCATTATGCAGAAAAGGATTCTGCACGCGTGGGTGGGCACATGGAGGGGTTTCTGTGAGAAAAGATGGAACAGATGGGAAGACAGGAGGGCTTTTCCTTATCAATGCCTGTTATGATCATGATCAAAACAAGGCACTATCAAAAGATGTAAAACCAGGGCGAAGCAGTTGAATTAAACAAGCCACAAAACAAGTGTTTTCTAATAATGAACATTACACCTCCGACTGTGAAATCTAATAGGTGTCTCACTCTATTTATCTTATTTTAAGCCATATTCAGTTTTACCACTAAGGTTCTGGCCTGTTTCAAAGTCCTTATCAGGTGCCGGTCTCCCCTCCTGGAAGTTCCCCTCCTTCCTCCATCTCTCCACTTTCTTTTTCGCCTCCGTCTCGACTGCTTTCGTCAGGGCTTAAGCGTTGGTCTTTTGGCCCACGCACATCAACCTCTGTCTGGCTCGATTTTTGCTGGATGGAGAATGAGAAAGCAGCACATCGTGACTCGTTAAACCTTGCTTTGCTGGCAGCCTAAGTGAGGAAATATGATAGATTTGCCGCCAGCAGAATGAAACTGGTAACTTAATTCTGGACAACCGAGTCAATCGATAACTACGCATTGTTTTATTGTGCCATTATGCAACCTTGTACAATATATAGCATAATTTTTACTGTAGAATGTGATTCTGAAACTTGTTAAACAGTGCACTGGTTTTGCTAAAACACAACAACGAAATGCAATGGATACAGGCAAGGCTGAACATGGAATGAAAGACTGTGTAAAAGACACAGGTCTAGAGAAAAAAGACAACCAACCAATAGCATCCCTCAAAAAACAACAACAAAAAAACGTCTATGGGGAAAATCTTAACACACTTGTTTGGACACAAGAAAGGGTGCATCCATGGACATATAAGTTGCAGATAAAAGAAAATAACCCACCTGTTGAGCTGCCTTCACAAAGAATGCACTCTCTCTGATGAAAGATGTGTCTTGTTTCATTTCATTTATTTCAAACAAGTTTTAAAAATCAGAACAAAAGGAATTACTAGGACAAGAGAAAACATATGCATGCATAACCAAGAACATAAGTAAAATAGCATACCACTACTTTTCTGTTTGAAAAGGAGCCGGAAGAAGTGAACACTTTTCAATCCTACCCCTTATCTCAATTTAATGAAATATATTACTTACCGACTCAATAATTATCAGAGACTTGTAATTAAATCCATATTATGGTATTCGTATGGCTGTACAATTATATTGTAGGGTGAATATTTAGGAATGTTATTTATGGCTCTCTTTGGTTTTTGCTTTATGTTTCAAAATTTAATTTTGAAACAATCGTCTACAAACAGTAGAAGAAGCTGCTAATATGACTCTATTTAATAACATACAAATGAAAACTGATTACTTACTTTAGAAGTGTTATATCCATCCATTGGTTGGAGTGTGAACTGCACATGGATCAAGGAATCTAGAGTGTCCAGTAGGAAAACCACATCGGATTTTGGTGATAAGTAATCTTAATCTTACAATATATGTAAATGGACACCGTGTGAGCAAAATTCAGTTATTTCACTGCTAGTGAAGACACGTTTTCTATTGAAGACATAAAACTGCTTAAATCATTTTATTAAAAGGTTTTTGTGGTATTTGTGTCCCTTATTATTATTAGTTGAACATGATAAAGGGGAGGCACCACATTTCCTTTTAACATAACCTCATTTCAGTAATCCTGACCTATCCTTTGAGTCAGCATGCTTTAATAGGCATGTTTCAACCTGTTAAGTGTTTGTTTATGGAAGCTGTGGGCACAAGTTTGGTGTTATTTAAGAGTATTGCTTTTATAATGTATTTTCCATTTTAATCATATTCTGCCCTGTGACTGGACTATATAAAAGAGTAATTAAGAGATTTCAGAAGTGAGACACAGTTCCCCCTGTTGAATAAATTCATGAGTGCACAGGTCAAAAGAGCAATTTATTTAAAAAGAAATGGTTGTTTTTCTGCTTTTATTTCCTCGCCTCAGGCAAAGAAAGTGCTCAGACGTGCCTAGAGATGGTTGTTATGACCTCCATTTCCAAAGCCTATTATGCTTTAGCAGGTCTATAACATGCTTTGAATTCTCAAAGTCTCTCTGGAGCGTCTTAGTTAAGGCTTTAAAAAACTCCAACACTGAAGTTTGTTGGAGGTTGTTCGCAGACGGCCTCAGACACGGCAACATATCCCTCATCATCACCAACGTCACGACTGCAGACGAAGGGGAATACAAATGCTTCATCCCAAAGCTACATGGCAACATCAAATCCTCACTTGTTCGCCTTATTATCGATAAGTCTCACTCTGCTTTCAGAAAAGATACATTTCCTTTATTATGTTGTGATTTGTCTTCCATTTCAGCTTCATTGTCCAGTACAGACGGCAGTCTTCAACAACTTCTTCCCATTAATCATAATTTTTACACTGTGTTTGATATATTGAAATAACTACAAATCATGCATTCTTTAAGCATGAAACCATAAATTTTCCCCAAATCTTTTTAGTTACTGATGTTGGATACAAAAGCATAGTTCTTCAGGGTTAGCTCAAAATACTCCAAGTACTCTTGTTTTGTTGACAGGTTGCTATAGTAGTTTGATCATCAGCCCTCTGAGCCATGGCAACCACCACTTGTCGAGGCCAGAAGAGAAGCGGAGAAGGAAATGGCTAAAGAAAATATTTTAAAGCCCAAAAACTGACCTTTACGCTCAAATGCATGAAGCTTAAACAGTCTCATTTATCTGGATAAACACTCTAACTGGGTCTGATTTAAACTGTCTTTAAACAAGAAAAACAAGCCAAGCAAATGTGTTGACATATTCTGTGAATGTTTCTCTTTATTTAAAGTAAATGCAAAGTCCTTGCAGTCGATGCAACAAAATAGTACTTCCTCAATAAAGTGAACAACAAAAAAGTTCTTACAGCGTAGGCTGATTGGATCAGAGTTGTTCATAGCAGCAGAGATGTGCAAAAAACGCAGAAAGAAACTCACCTCCATCCCTCTAGGCTTCCTCTCTAAAATCAACTGTACTCTCTCACTGAATGACAGCACTGGGAAATATTTTGTTTTATACAAGCAACAGAGAGAAGTCCACAACATGCATTTCTTCCGTCAATACTGCTTCTTTACCCTCACACCTAAAGAATCTGAGAGAAAATAAAGATTTTCTGACCTTTTGTAAGAATCACGTCAATTTTCATTTACATATTCAAAATACATTCTTATAAAATATTGATATGGTGCTCTATATCATACTTTGTATTACTTTTCTGGTTGCAGGAGTTATGTCACAGACAACTCTCGTTCCAACTAAATGAGATCAAGCAAATTATATATCTGGAATGGGAGGAGATATTCATCCAAAATGAGCAACAACTGGAGAAATGGGAAACACCCAGCTAACAAACGAGCTGACTCAGAACACAAAAATAATCTGGGCAAATGGAGATATCAGTTTAAATCCTTTAATCATGCCATCTTTAATTTGAATAGAAGATACAGAAATTAATACACAGGACTTAGAAGATAAAGGAAAAGCATGTTAATGCAAAGTGAGTCATAAAAGAAGGTTTTAAAAAAAAAAAAAATAATTGGCGCTTGCACAATATTTTTTAAATTCAAATCTGACTAAAGCAGCAAATGACAGAAGCCAGTGTGGGATGATCTCTTTTCTCCGACCAGAAGCCTTAATTAGAACTTAAAACAATTGGACTGTCCTGCTGAGATCGTCGCTTATATCCATGTGGGCAGTTTCCTGCTACCAAAACACCATCTGTAACCTCAACTTTGCAGGCTCGTGCAAATGTCAAGTCCATGTTTGAGATTTGTTTTCTTGTTTTGTTTTTAAACTGACAATGAAAGAAACAACAGGAGGAATGAACAAACATACCTGAGATCAAGCTCGATTACATCCACTCAAAGATGTGCACAGGAGAAGATTTTTGGGGCACAAGTAGGCAGGCAAATACACATGCTGACAACCAGACAGGGTTTATTTTGCAGTGAGAGAGGGGTCTCACTTAAGCCACAGGAAAACATGCAGAAAGCCGAATGAATGAATGAATGTACCAAATGTTGGCAAAGAGGTAACGTAAGGCAAGAGGCAGACAAGTAAAGATGCTGCAAATGCATTTTCTGCATTTTTCTTTAAAAGCGTCATTGGTGATGAATGTGCAAGTCGACAGCTGTCGGATATGATCAGGGCAGCATCATTTGCTTTCCTTAATGTTTAGTTATGAAGCAGCTAATTCTTGAGAAAACAGCATCGAGGGAAAATGCTCTCCAGCTTGCTGATAATTGAGTAAATATAATGCTACAGCTGGGATGCAATTAGCTAAGCAAAAAGTTTAAAAACATGAATTGGCACTCATTTAAAAGGTAGTGAATTCTTCCCAACAGCACATCTAAAGCTCATTATGTTACATTTTGAGTTTTTGTTCTGTACAAAAGCTAATGTGTGAAAAATTAAAAGCTGTTCACATGAGGCGAGTTTTCAGGTTCGGTAATGTGGAAACAGATTTTCTTGGTGAGGAGTATCTATTCTACAGAGATTCTACAGTATCTATTCTATAGTAAAACCAAAATCTTAAATTTATATTCCTTTTATGCATTCTATTTAGTAACAAACTCACGTCACCATTACCAAAATGTTACCTGTATTTCATCACTGGAATAGTGGTGAAGTGCAATATGATCATTTCTGCATAAATATTCGAGCCTTGTGTTGCAGTACGATCAAAGTTAAATATGACCTTTTACAAAACCCAACCTTCTTGCTTTTGCACTCACCAGAAAATTGCAATGCCAAAACCTAAACAGTAATTTTTGCAAAACGTGCAAAATTAAGTGTGCCAAACTTGTCTCTTGATTATAGTAAAGTTCTGCGAAGTAAACTAACCCCCCATCCTGAAAGCTGTTTTTTTTTTAGCTGCTTAAGCTTCGACATTGGTAAATGCTCCATACTTCTGTCTCTCTACAAATATTTGCAGCTGTTGCTGCACTTCACAACTTCTTTCAGCTAATTTTAGTATCTCAGAAAAAGTCTGCAAAACAGGTAACTGACCAAACTATTTGAATGATGGAAAATATAGTTATAGGATGGATGTGATGATTTCTGATGCGGTTTATGCTGGAAAGAAAAAATAATCCAACATAACCAAGATACCATCTGATATTACAGCTACTTGCTTTACATTACATATCTACATTGGCGGTTTGCCTGATATTACTGCTCAGCCTTACAGCACACGGGATGAATTTTGAATGGATCTGAACAGTCTATGTTACATGCCCAGCATTTTTGTGAATCAAGATGTAAATATATGAGAAACTGCCAAAGACCATGCCCACAATATGTGAACATGTAATAATGCAAGTATATAAACATTTATGTAAGAAGATGTGTGGGAATGTGTGGGCTGTTTCACACACACACACACACGCATTCCAGCAATGCAGGAAAGGAGCCTACCAAAAGAAATATAGTGTTTTCAAGCACATCAACAAACTTCCAGAGCTGCTGTAGTGCCTACAATTTGCATGCATTGATTGAGATAACTTTATTGTAGTGTGCAAATCAGTTCTGTATAAAACGTATCCGAGACACTGAATCAACATACACTTAATCTTATATTACTTGGATCAATATCATAAAACAAAAAAATCTTGATTGTGACATCCTCTCCATAAAGCATTTTATTAAACCCTTCAACAAATTCCAACATTTTTAAGCCATGATCCTACATGGTTTGCATTTCTTTATTCATTTGTAATTCAAAAAGGGTACTTTATAAAACAATTTGCCTTTACAGTAGTTATAAGCTTGATACATTGTACCCTAGTTCACACAACATTAAAAGACATTTAAATTTGTTCAAGGCTCTTAAGATTTTAAACACATTTCTGTTTGAATTTAGGACTGAGCAGCTCTTGGATGCCATTGTTTGGAGAGCACCAGCTGAGACATGAAAATGTTATGAATGTTATGACAGGATGAACATCCCACTAAAGAGCACTTGCCCTGAAGCTGATGCCTTTTGATGAACTCCCAGTGGCATATTAATAGATGCGTTCATTGACGCAGTGACCAAATCACAATTTAAATTTGTCAACACACCAAACTTGTTTGTAAATTATTCTTTTTTTGTCTCTCAACATGCCTGTACATGCTTCACTGTCTTAACTTTGTCTACTTAAGCCTTTATTGATAATAAACCCCAAAAATATAGCAGATTTACCAGTCCCTACACATTCCCAAATGTAAAGTTGACAAATTTAATACAGAACTTTTTTTAAATGGTGCACATTTTCTTGCAAATATATAACCTCAATAAAAGCCTTTTAAGTGCAACAATAACACAGAGTAGATTATATTTCTTGATTATATTAATTTCTTTGTCATGCATTCACAATGAGGCAGTTCATTACACTAAGTGCACACATTATGAATCATAATGATCAATTTGTAAATTTTTGGAAGTATCATCAACAAGCAAAAACAATATCAGAACAGAACATTTCCAACTTGCTACAGACAAAGTTGCAGAGCCCAACAGAACTGTTAAGTGGTATATAAAAAAAAAGAAACAAAACCCTTTTTTTTACAGTACAAAAATTGGCACAGTATTCTTTAACCAGTGTTGCCATGTCCTTCAAACTGGTTGTGTTCAGCAAGCCCTCCATTCATCGACCTATGAGCAGAAAACCCTGAGAGAGGAAAGTAAAATAAGGAGAAAGACAAACGGACACAGAGAAACAGAGACATGAAAACAAAGATGTTACAGTCATTACTCATCCAATGAGCAGGGGCTTTGATGACCAAATGTGAAATTCAAGTGACAATCCACACAGGAACCATCGTCTGTGATGCATTATGTTGGTACTTAATGAGGCATAGTGGCTATGTAGGGCCCTTGTTTAGCTCTCATGGCAAGGGTATATGAAGTGTATAATCTTGAACATGCAAAAACAACGTCAGAAACAAAAACAGAAATGGAACAGGGCCATCCGCTTTCACTTTAATCCTGTTAGTTTAAAGACCTCTTTCCACACGTTGCTATGGTTACCCACTCTGTTTTCATGCGAATGTCGGGGTGACAACATGCTGCTGCCAAACAACTGCAGGATGCAGATCAGAGTTGACTTATAAGAATAGCAATGCTAATCTCATTGTTTGAGATGCATCTCAGTGGATTTATCTTCTGAAATCCAGACAAACCTGCTGTGACGTCTGAATGTCAGCAATGGAAATGTTATTTAAAAAGGAAAAAAAAAGTGATCTATATCTTTTATTTATTTATTTTTATTAGGTGTGTACAGGACTGTTCCAGTTATGGGTACAAATCTATGCCAGAATTTTAAGAAGTTTAAAATTTCCTTAAGTTTTTCATCATTCATATGGTTCAAAGTCCTTAAATGCCAGAGTTTCCTCTAGGAGTTTGAAGCATGTAGCAATGCAACAATATCTCTCCCCTACCTGTTGCAACCTTGAGTTTACAAGTGCGTTGGTGTATGAATGTGTGTGTTACTGAGAGTGACTTGGGGAATGTGGCTCTAGTGTAAAGTACTTCAAGAGATAAGTATGACTAGAAGAGTGCTATATAAATCCAATTTACCATTTAGTTAACAATTGTAAAAGCATGTAACTAATGGAGCACCAAGCTTCACTCACAGCATATCTGTTAAGCACTCAACTACTGACTTGCTACCCCACAGATTTACTGAATCAGTTTAACTGACTCAGTAAATGTAAACTACTCCAAAATTTAGTAGGTAATTTTTTTCTTAATTCTGGATGTCAAAAGTAATTGCAGTGAATACTACATATATTATAATTCTGAAAATATCTAGTCATATAGTACTAAATGAAATGAACTAAATTATGAAATAATGGAACAGAAAATCTGCAAGATAGTAAGTGAGGCATCAGGTCTTTAGCCATATATCTTCAGTTTAGTTAGTAATCTATTAGAATAACCACTTTTAATATTTTTCTGGTGAAATCAGTGTTTTACTCTTACAACTGAGAATGATGAAAAACTAAAACTTCCAAGGCACTTACTCATCCGAGTCCTTTTTGTTCTCTTCAATGTAGGCAATGGACTCTGAGCGAAGTCGATTGGTGACCTCATAGGTGCGCAGAGTGACGCCAAAGATGTCCTCATGGTATCGGTTTTCATCCTGGCAAAAACAAGGCAGTGAAGGTAGGAGAGTGACATGTACATGGTGAGAAATTATGAAAAATGATATCCAATTGACAGCAAGTGACTTCATTAAAAAGTCTGGATCTACAGAACTTTGACTTATTTGATACATTTTGACAGGAAATAATCGAATGGCCTTCAATTAGAAGCTCATCTTTTTGTTACACACATACTGAGGAAACACTAAAAACAACAGTTGTGCAATTCAACATTTCCAATGATAGACCATTACAATAAATAGCACAGTAGCTTCTTACCCTAAGCTTGCTGATGTAGAATCCGGCATCTTCTATGCTCATTTGACCTTGCTGCTTGATGATTTGCTGGACGGTCTTCAGAACATCTCCTGCCATTGTTACATCCCCACACACATAGATGTGCCCTCCGTCCTTCTTCAGGCACTGGTACACAGTTTCAGACAGATGCTCACGCAGCACATCTTGTACATATTTCTGGAGTAGTTAAGAGAGAAAGTGAAAGAACAAAAAGGGGGATGATGTGAAAGTTAATTGCACTTCAACTTATGACAAAGATAAACTAAATGTCGAAATGCTAAGAATATAAAGAAATATCAAAATAAATGACCTGCAGATTTAATTTGTATTCTTTATAATTATCAGGAATTGTTTAGCCAATCCAATTAATCAAAGTAAGAGTGAAATAAACCTCTCAAGTTACTTTCAAATGCTTATTGCTGTTTGGTGGTTTTACCTTTGGTTTGCCAGGTTCTCTGGAGTACGCAGCGTAGAGCTCTTTGAACACTTCTCTGTTCTTGGCCTGGAGAGTCTCTTCCTTGTAGATGTGATCCATCTCAGACTGTCGACAACCAAACACCAGGACCATGGGGCAAGACTTAATCCCTTAGAGATGACAACAAATGAAAAATGAAATTGCAATAGAATCAATGCAAACTGAGTCATTGCGAATGACTTGATTTAAACAGAACACTGAAAAGCAATTATCTGAAAATCCAATAAATACATTTACAATGTCACTTTCACCAGTCTTTCACAGGATATTATGGTGAGATTCTCCTCAATTACAGATTGAACAGGTAAAAATGGCCCACCATTTTGCTCAAGGTCGTATAGTCTTTGTTGCCAGAAGCTTCTGAATGGGGCAATGCCTGTTCCTGGACCCACAAGAATACACGGTGCTTTGTTGTCTTTTGGAAGTTGGAACGATGGTGCACTACGACGACACAAAGGATCAAAAAATGTTTCACCACATTATCTTAGTGTGTTCATGTGGTAGTAGAAAACAGTGGAGTTGTAGGAGAAGACAAAGGCCTTAATCATGGTGTGATGTAGGTTAAAATTAATATTGTTGGCCTAAGTGTTAGACTGTGTGTTGCTCAAACACTAAAACCACATATGCTTATTTGGTGTCAAGTTTACTCTTACTTTGAAAAGTAAGCAGACTGTGTCATCATCAGACAGGCTAGCTTTCTAAACATTTGTCAATTGGACTTTGCTTTGGGTATTCTTGCAAACCTCATTTAGTCAAAAGACAAAAAAAAGAAAAATTAATTATAAGAAACCAACATTACATTTTCATGTGGAATTTCGATTTATTAAAATTATTAAACACTATAATGACTGGGAAACGATTTCGTACAGGAGTGAGAAAGTTACACCAAAACAGTGATGTAGGGAGTGTTGGCTGAAGGATGGTCTGCCAGAATTTATTTTTTAATTTACAGAAGGAAAATAGTGGCATGAATTTTACACTAGGTTTTTGACAAGAATGTTTTTCATTTTAGTCATTACCTTCGGACAAAACACGGTACCATTTCTCCTTTCTCTATCCTGTTGAGCCACGATGAACATACTCCGTGATGGATAGGTCCTTGCCCACCTGAAACAAATGATTACCAAGTAATCACTTTACCTTTTTCTCTCCAACGTGCCTCCCATTCATTTGAAGTGCACAAACTAACAGGAGAAGAGTGGCCCTAGCACACATACAAGGCTAAAGCCGTCTCTTATTTTCTCTTACAGAAGGGAAAAAAATCAAGTGGTCATCCAATCATAGTAATGTGTTTCAATAGTGCAAATACTAGTAAACACTGGTTCATCTGTAGCCATTTCCTACATTACCTGTTTAAGATTACAGATGCTGTCAGCAAATGTAGGTCTGTAAGAACGATGTGCAGGGCCAGATTATACAATTGACATTCTGGGACCCTCACCCACTTGGACATAAAAAAAATCCTAAACTATGTAAAAGCTTTTATCAGACACGCAACTTTGAAGTACTGGTGGATTCTCACCTCTGGTACGATAAGAGACCACAGCCACTGTGAGGTGAATCTCTCCTGAATACAGATCAGGAGAGGAGCTGATGGAGTAGTAGCGAGGTTGCAGCAGGGGAAGCTGAGTGAGCAACAGAGTCGATGGCATCTGGATGGAGGGGAACTCGTCCAGCACCTCCACTAGTGTAGGGTTGTTGTACCACTTCCATTCTTCATACTCCTGCAAACCCTGGGTTTTCAAGAAGACAAAGGTATGAAAAACAGACTGCATCAAAATAGCAATTTTTATGTCTATTTATCTTGCTATCTTTTGCATAAATGTAATGCATTCATAGTGAAAGGCTGAAAAAAAAAATGGAGGAATTTCTTCTTTTTTTAGTCATAAACATTTCTCCATCGAAAGCATGAAACGGCAAAAGGCAGAGCCCGTCAGCATTCAGAACCCAACTGTTTTGTGTTACTGATATTTTGGTGGTGACAAATTTGGGGCATTGCCTCCAGGCTAAGAAAGCAGTAATTTGAACATTGCTTTGTTTTCAAGCCACTGATGAGCGACATATCCATTAGGACGTCTGTGGAATCCACAATTCTGAGTCTAAATCAGTTTTTGAACAGCAAGTGAATTTTGCAAAGAACCTTGAGGACTGAGCTTTTTCACCTTAAAGACGGATGAAATTAGGGGGCTCTAAACAGTACAAAAGTGATTTTCGCAAACCAAAAATCTTTCAAACTTTCTGCCACACTTGTGAGAACAGGTCTATCATCTTACTCTGACATCCTAAGACATGGCAACACAGTTAAGACTGGTTTGAGATCTAAACTAAAAATCAAAAATGATCTGCACTGCTCACTGTACTCTACCATTTTATTTTACAAATTTAGAAGCCCTCCATCTTTCCCTCTCACATTAGTGACAGTGATTCTACGCATGAGTCACTTCTTGGCCTCCTCCAGCCTTTTTCACACATCGACAAAAATGGAGGTTGACTTGTGGGAGGCAACACAATGGGGGGAGGACTCCTGGGTTAGAGCGATCAACAGCTCTGACTTGGCTCCAGCTAACTCCTGCTGTACCCTTTTTCAATGGTGCAAAGTGCATCAAATCTCCTTTAAGACACTGAAAACCATCTCCCATATTTTAGCAAACATAATGAAGGTGATCTTCACTGTTGCAGCTTAGGCACATGGTGAATGAAAGACGTTAGAACTGAAGATCGTTCATCCATTGTCTATACCCACTTATCCTTGCAGGGTCGAGGGAGAGAGGCTCATGCCAAATGGAAGATCATATTAAATGAAAATGTCAAAGCCACATTTTTGCAAGTATTAAGCTAAAAATGGAAAAAAAAAAAAAAAAAAAAAAAAGGTTTTAAATGAACCCTTTACTTTTGTGGCCACAAATCAATAAAAATGCTTAAAATAATATCGCAATAATTGTCGATTGTAAGAGGAAAGACATAGAATGCCATGTAAATGTACCTTACTGAGGATTTCTAATTTCCTTTTCTGCTTGTCGTTGGTTGCCAGAGCTGCAAACTGCTGCAGCAGCACAGGGGTCGGAGGAGTGGTGATGTCCAGAAAGTACTGAAAAGCTTGGTTGATAGTGCAGGGAGGAATACGGGTCTCATTGGTCCAATTACTTATAACACCTGCAGATAAAACACAAAAACAATAAAATGTAATTAACCTTACTTCAGTCTTGTATAATTAGGGTTTGACATTATATTAAGTATTTTAATTTCAGTCTTTTTTGTGCCATCAAATTAAATGAATTCTACCACATGTTTTGAATTTAAGGCCAAAATATTCACTTTTGACCCCATGGTTCCAGAACACCTTTCTTTCTGCATCCCACCCATTGCTAATGAGACTGAAAACAAAACTCCCTTTGCTTCTTTTCGCAGTGACTTTCTTCGTGTCCCTATAGTGCTCTATCTAGCCTTTTTTTTTTATCTTAGAGGACCTTGTGAAGTAACAACAACAAAAATCTCATAGAAAGCTTTTTTAGTATAGCTTTATTGATAGAAAGATGGACTGACTTCTGATTGTGTAGGTTTTCAGTTACTAGTAGAGTACAAATGCACTCAACACCAACATCCATGTAGGGTCATGGATAATCTCCCTTCCATTTTAGAACTTAGTGCTATTTCGTGTCGATCACAAAGAATCCAATTAAAAAGCATGCAAAAATTTTTGGTTGTAAAAACATCAAGGGGTTTTAATACTTTTGCAAAGTACTGTATTTTAGAAGTTATCTCTGTCCTGTTTTCAAGTCTCCAAACCAACACAACAATCTAATTCCCTGCATTCAAAAGGGAACATAAAAGTTTGTGTAGCATTATATTTTTACGTTAAAACTGCAGCCACTATATTACATGAGACCAAACACCATGGAAGATCAAATTTGATCTATGTACACAACTCAAATGTTAAGAGTTGCATTAAGTCAACAAGGCTTCAAAATTACAAAGATATTGTTTTTATTTTCTAATGAAGGACCAGGTTATAGCTTGCTATAAGATAATGTCTCAATGTTATTTTGAAATCTGCTGTATAACTACTTCACATAAAATGGGCCATTAAAATGAATCATGGTGGAAAATATTTATATGCTGAGTTTATTTATATGTTGAGCCAGTCGATGTTCAAAATCAATTATTCCGTCATATTTCTCTACATTTGCAAAGCTCAAATTGCCCCCCATGCTGCAAGAACTTAAAAGTTGCAGCTTATGGTTTGAATCCATGCACATAGTTGGTTGATAGAAAGTAAGTAGTTGAGGTTAGAGCCAGTATTGTATTTTAAAATGATCTCGGTTATGCATCTAATCATTCGACACAAATGCACTGGTTAAACACAAAATTTATAATGAACAACCCGTTTTAAGTTTATAAAGTTTTTATAAATAACTCAATGTTTTAGTCATATTTTCTAGTACCAGAAGGTCTAATAAACCTCCATAGTATCTAAAAAGTGGAAACTTTTGATAACAAAACTTGGTGTGAATAAAGAAGCTCAAATAAATATCAACTACATCAATAGAGTCTATGACAGGTTGGTGGATATTTGTATTCATTTACTTATTTTTGTCAGCAACTGGAATTTCTGTAGTGATGGCATGAATTTTTAATTTATATTCATTCTGTAAACATTGAAACATATATAAAACTACTTAGTTTGTAAATACTAAACTGCTGTGTAGGAATAAATATGATCGTATGGTTGCTGTTGCACACTGGTAAAAATCATTTTACCAGAGAGGATTCCAAACCCTCAAAAACGGCTTAATTTGTCAGGCAGTGTTTTAAATCATGCGCACACGCAATAAAAAAAAAAAAAAAAAGAAATCATGTTGCTTTACAGTCACAGTGTATCTGTCGCTTAGTTGCATCATGCAGTGTTACCACAAGTGCCAAAACTGAAAGATAACAGAGTAAAGATTCCTTCTGCGAGTGTAACTCTATAGCCTACTGAGGTAAGAAAAACTGTATCTTCCATCTTCACCTCATTCCCAGATACTGAAGTACGAGCCTCCAGATTACACGCCCCCTGTATTCACACAGTGGCGTGACGTTGCTAATAACATCACCCACCTAGTGCCGTGTTCCTCTCCTCCAGGAACTCCACTTTGACGATTTGATTGACAGGCGGCGCATCCTCCAGTTTATCTATGAGCGCTGTTACCAGGTCCTCGTGGTTGCCAGGGAAGATGCCCAGATGGTCGCCAGGCTTGTAGCGCAGGCTGTCGTGGTTGTTTGTGTCGAGCCTCACTAATATGGTCGAGCGACTAAAAGGAAAAAAAGAGACTAGAGGTTTACAGGAAAGGAAAAAAAAAAAAAACTATTGCACCCTTTTCCATCTGTTTTATTCACTTTCCAGAATGAATAAGTTGTGCACAAAGAATACACTGAATGAATTTCATATTATAGCTAAAGCAAGAACTTACTTGGATTTTGAACTTTGTAGATTTTGGGCTTCAATCATCATTGCTCCATATACTTTCTTCTTCTGGACACTGTATAATGCTATAAGGTAGAAATGACATTTTATTACAGGTATTACAAACTATTCTGCATTCTGCGTAAGGCTGATACACTTTGAGAGTATCCTCAGTCTTTGTGTCTGGATTAACATGAAAGTATAAAAACAGAAAACTACGTAAGTTTCTAAAAATTATTTATATGTCAATTATCTTAAAGACAATGCCAGAATTTCTTAAGATTACATGATTTTTATATTTTGATAAAATGCCATCTTTGTCTGATTAAGCTTTTTGGCCTTGATCCACTTAGTTTTGACTCTGACATATATGATCCTAGCTAGGATCATATAGTGTTGTTTCTCCATAAGTTAGAACATCATCAAAAAGTTTTTAGGAATTCCATTTGAAAACGTATTTCATACATTTATTATATTTACAGATATTTAAATTGTTTCTGGCACAGTTTCACCGACTCCTAAGATGCGTGGAAGAGGTCCAGAAAGGAGCAAACTCCAGTCCAGTGACACTTTAAGTTCTAGCAAGCACTTTTATTAAAAGACCAGCTTTCAGAGTTACAGACTGAAACTTGTCTGTCTTCTAATAAAGCTGCTTCATAGAACTTCGGGGTTTGCCGGAGTTTTGACCTTTACACAAAGATATTGAATGTTTTATTTTTATTTTTTCAGTGACTATGACTTATAGCTCATGGAAATCCAAAATTAAATGTTTCAGAAAATAAAAATATTACATAAGGCCACTTAAGAAAAAGGGTTTTAAGATATATTATATCAATGTTTTACAGCTTGCTTGATAATACAGTCCAGCACATGAGGAGAGTAAGCCACTATTGTGAAAGAAGACAGTCGTTAAGAGTTCTCTATGAAAGCATGTTCATGGGAAGTTGAGTGGGGGGAAAAAGTGTGGTATAAAAAGGTTCACAAATAACATGGATAAATAGAGCCCTAAGATAATGAAGCAAAACTTATTGAAAAGTAGTGTGTAGTAGTGCTCCTGATGAGTCAGTGAATCAGGAGCCATCAAACAGAGATGCCAATTTAATCCAGAAGGATTTGACTCCTGTCCACCACAAACATGCCCACATTAATTTAATAACCTAACTCCTGAAAGTTTTTTTTGTTTGTTTGTTTTACTTGACTTGTCATTCTTAAATTAGATCTAGTTTTGATGAGATTTCATTCATAATAGTTCACCTATTTTTACAACAGACACATCAAAGAAGTTATGCCAGACCACAAACTACAATTTAAATTCCTGTAATGTAACATTATCAAAAATAAAGTCCACATTTTTTCTAAATATGATATATTGTTGGGGGGTTGGGTGGGATAGCCAATCTGAGTTGGTGGAAATAAAAAAATAAAAACAATTAGCTCTAGTAAAGAGGGGAGAAGTGATTTTAAAATATGCTATTAACTATGTTTATTGTATATATTTGTAAACAACTTCTAGATAGAATGAGCTTATCCACAGATGAACAATGCAGTAGAACTAATTAGTGTGTGGGTGCTTTGCAAACACCATTATACTAATTGTAACCTTTTCAGAGGATAATATTAACAATAACAAACAAAGATACTTTATTCAAATTTTTAATAATCACCATGTTTTTTTATCCATGGTTATTTCTCATAGCAAACTATCACATTTAATGCCTCTTATTTTCTATGTAAATTGTATGATCTGCCTCTTGGCATTTGCTTTACTCCCCCCCCAAATGTAAATAGTATAACATGACTCTCAGAAAGAGATTAAATTACCACATCACACAATTAAGTCATGTTATTTTTATTGGTAAGAATCATCTCATTTTGCAGTAGTTCTTCAGATTTTCAATACATAACAGAGAAAATATTTTAATTGTCCTCTGTTGTAATTGTGCTAGTAGTAATTTTCTAGTTTAAATTTTTTGTTTCCCAATTCTCCCAGGTTTTGTATTTCTGTGCCATTATTTTGTACGACTGCCGGAAAGCTGTTTGTTGCTTCCCCACCAATACTCCACGGCAAACAGTTGTGTGGGTGGTTAGTTGATAGAAAATATGGTTTCACACTTTAAAATTACAGTTATATTATTGCTTTTACAGCTTGGCAACTATTAACCAAAATGTGGTAATGTAACAGATCAATATTTATCTGTGATAAACAATTACCATAAGAGACACAAAAATGCAATTGTATATCAGTTTTAACCTTACAGGGGTATATGTAAGCCAACATAAGTGCAGTATGCATCTTTTCAGAGCAATTTCTTTTCAATTCAAGTCTTTAAAGGAAATTAAAGAAAAATGAGGTATTATATGAGGTATACTATTGATAACTATGGCTTAAAACTGCAAAAATAATTAATCTCTTCAGAAAGTGACAATATTAAAGAACATCTGCAGTGGTCAACCAGAAAACATTAGCATGTTTTATGCTTCCCTCTGCTGACAAACAAGAAAATATTTTATTATTAGACATAATAAGATATTTTTTGTAATTAATTAATTATGAGCTTCTTTTATTGATTTGATTTACTGAAATAACCTTTCAATTATATATTAATTCATTTAGATGCACCTGTAAATCCACTCTGATTTAACAATCAGAACTTCGCTGCTTTTCTGGATCTTTTTACTTGATATTAAACATGCCTCTGTTTGTGCATCTCGGTTCAATATTTCTCTACAACTGATTGAGAGCTGATTGCAGTCTCACCACTCTTAGTCCAAGTAGAATATTTGTGTGGGTGGCAACTTGACAGAAAACTGCTATAAGCTTCTAAATTACAGTTATCTGAACTGTTTTTGCTTATACAGCTTGGGGACTAATTCACTGGTAAACATTAATTTACTTAAATAAACAGTCTTCCTTGTATATTAGAATCCTGTTAAACCCTTGTCTGTAATGAAAACATAATTTATAAAGCTGAGCTTCTCACATTTACAAACCAAATGTGTTATTTTTGACTCAAGGTAAAATCGCTTGAAGTTGCATTAAAATCTCTTTCCACAGTCAAGCCTCAAATCACATCTCCAGGTGATGTAATAGCTGAGTCACTGATAAATTACTGTTATTTTGTGTAAAGCTACTTATCAGCACTTATTGTCTGCTTAAAATCAAGTCACCCCTTAGTCGTTCATAGCTATGCTCCCACACGATTACTACCTTCTGTCAGCGCAGGGGCCTCAGCTGTGTACGTTAGGCGGAACTTGCTCTTCTTCCAGCTACGGTCGTTGCTGATCAAGGAGTCATTGGCCTTCTCAATGTTTACATCATCACCAACACAGAACACATCACAGGCAGCCTGAAAAGCAATGGCAACCACAGGAAAGGATATTGCTGTTAGAAAAAAAAAAAAACAACTCTTCAAATCTACTGGCTAATAAACCCACTTGAAAATTACTTTAACACTCTAGAAATCAGACCAATAACTGGTTTTACTGTCTCAAGGTTTTGTCGAATAACATAAAAGTGTCACTTTATAAGCTAAAGTTGTTTGAAAGCATTCAATGGCTTTTTGGTGTTGTTTGTGATGCTCGGTGGCTGCAGGCTTTTAAAACTTGCCTTGGAAGGTAACCAACAATTTTTTTTTTTTAAATGTCATGATGCACTTTATCCAACCACAACACAAGCCTTTGAGGTCTTCACCTAAGGAACAAACCTTAAAAACTTTCTTGGCCCATGTTCTGAATGATTCCTCCTGGCCACACAGCTCATCTCCTTCTCCCATGCGTAGGATGCGCTCACCCCCCAGCTCTTCAAAAAGCGTGTCCACAGCGTGGGCAAAGGCGCAGAAGTGTGGGTAGGCCCGGGAGCCAAGGCCAAACACTGAGAACCTATACAGAAACAAATGTATCAAAAATACAAAAAAGAAGAAGAGAACTTAATAGCAAAACACAAACATGGATGACCACCAACCGTCACTACAGAACCTTTATTGTTGTTTGTAAGCATGTTGATCCAACATGTTTTAGCTTAGAGGCTGGTATGCAACTTTTAGAAATCTTAACAATAAAACAAATTTTATACACTATTATGCAATGCTGAGTTCAACTGTAATATTGGACAAATGTAACTTGAGACCAAACAATTTTTTTTTTTTCTCATGATTCCATCACTTACGGCAAGTCGTCCAGGTCCTGAAATAGTAAACAAGCCACAGACTTTCACATTACCACCACCATTTCAAAACCATTTTCCTTTACTAAATTGCTGTGTTAGCTTTATTCCTAATGTATTATGACAGTACTCCCAGTATGGTCAACTTTTGCTGCATCAGTTCAGAAGATAATTTTCCAAAAGTCTTTGGGAACATGGAGATGGATTGGTTTGAGAATGGGTTATGTGAACTTTCTGATCAGCATCGGCTTTGGGCTTAGAACGCTCATGTATGCCAATGTTAGCCCATTTCTTTGTTGTCCTTTAATCATTTATGACTTCCTTGATGAGTTATTAACTTGCAGTAGTATTTCACTATTGTTCCCCGTTTTCTTGATTTGTGAAGAATAGCGCTCATTTTTGTTCACTGGAGTCCAAAATCAATAGGAATGGCAATGTGAGCCTTTCAAGAGAAAAGTTGTTCTTGTTGGCACCCTCTTTGATAATTATTATAATGATTTTGTCTGATGATCTGAAACAAACTCTATAAGATGGCGAATACTTTCTTATAATGTATACTTTTGCTATGCAACACTGGGATTTTTTTCAACATACAGTAGTTAAACTCTTTCTATAGCCTCTGAGATCAATAATCTTCCCTCAAAATCTGCTGACATGAGCACTAGACTTTTATGCAAAGCAAGAAAATCTATTAACAAAATACATCTGACTTTAAAGCGACTGTGCTGTCTGATGTAAGTGCTTAAAACCCTTACATCAGACAGCACAGTCTAGAACAGATAATTGAAGAATTATTCACAGTATCTTCATTTTGAGAAGTTTTTCTTGTAATGACACTTAATGGTAACAAATCCACAGCAGATTTCATATAGCATGTAGAAACATTGCTGGTGTTGCCTCTGAACCTAAAGGCAACGTGCTAGTATGACTAAAGACCAACATTTCAAGATATATTCTTCTTAGCATCAATTAGAAGGATAAGTGATTTAAGACAATGCTGCAAGGATTGTCTAAGGTTTAACGAGTAGAGGTGGAGGCAATTTCAGTTTCAGACTACAGTGTGAGCTTGATGACAAAGGGCGCACAGCTGGCAAACTTATGAACCTGCAGGCAGGCATCAGTGGAGTGGAAAAGTATTAATGAATGAAAGCAGTGACATGTAAAATACAAGTTACATCATGTTACATTTCAGTTCAACTGGAAACTTGTAATTTCCATCTTCAGACAAGGAAAAACTCAAGTTAATGAACTAGAAATCAGATTTCTGTTCTGAATCCCGTTTATCTGTCTCAGTACTTTGTGTTTTCCACATTTCTGTTTGGTGTCATGAAAACCAATACTGCTCAGGCCATGAAAATGTAGCCCCAAAACCCCTTCCAGTTTCACGCAGTTTATCATTTTGGCCACACTTAATGTTTCACATCACAGTAATTTTATAACAGCTGTCAAATTATTTTATCAAGCAAGCTAAAATGTCTCAAAAAGCATCATATGCCCCAATCTAAAAAAAGAGAAAATGACAAAGTAATTGGCGTCTATCAGACTGGGAAGTGTTACAGAACCATTTCTGAGGCTTTGAGACTCAAAGAACCACGGAGAGTGTGATTACCCACAAACAGTGAAAACATGGGACAGTGGTGGAAGAGTGGCTGGCCAACTGAAATTACAATAATGGTATAAATCAAATATTAAAATGTACTCTGGTTATCTTTTTCTTATGCTAAAAATCGTTTGATGGTTTGAAGCAAAACTGACCAAAAGTCCAGAGAAGAGCCAGACCCGGATGTAGACATGTTCCTTTTCTCAAATACAAATCCACTGATCCCAGAAATTATGCAATTCCAACTCCTACTTCACACTTATAATCAAATATAGCATTAGGCTACATTGGAAGTTGAATACACACATGCCAGAATGTCTAATACTCCCAACAGATGAAAATCCAGCTTCAACAAAACTGGATTTTGAAGTACAGATTTAGCCCATAGGAATCCTGAGGCAAGGATTTCATCAAGTATGATTCCATTGTTGGGCATGGCTAAACCTCTACTTCTTGATGCTGTGATCCTTTCTGTTTTTATGTGTGAATATTTGGACACTTTCTAGGCCTTTGGATGCATAGCCCTCATTATCTTGAGTCCTACAGCATCCAAAATAATTAACTGTTTCCACTTAGTCAAATTATTGCAGGTTTGATGCTTCACTACCTATTTTTTAAAGGGGGAGAGGCACAACAGATGGCAGCTGTTTTTTTTCAGTCAGAATTAAAGTTGAAGATTGTTATAATAAAACGGCCATTTCTCCCCCCTCCCTTCGTGTACGGAGCGCGTGCAGTCATCAGAGGCCGATGAGCGAGTTCGCTATTATGATGACTTCATAATTTATCATTAACGTTTTATTCTCCAAGTTCAAAAACATAAATTGACCTGTTATTGTTTTTTAACACTGTGTGATTTCCTTTTAAGTGCCAGGAGAATCATAGTTTTTATCAACTTATGTGTTTTCTTTAGTCTAACGCAGGATAGTCACCAAACACCATCATGTTGTGCTTTTTTATTTAGCAGATCAATTGTCAGATCAGGGCACCCATGCCATTCAGACAAATTACATACCAATGTAAAAATAAGACACTGCTGTGTGTGTGTGAGTGTGTGCATACATAAGACGCACATATTCAAGATCATATGAGCTTTGTTTTATAAATTTTTCTATTTTGTTCGAGGCCAGTGATCCAGTAAAGCTCAGATGAGGAATGAATGGAACAACACAGCAGAACAGCCAAAGACCTCACCACCTTCAGCACTGGAGAAGGAAAACACACCACCTGAGCATCCCCACCCACAGCACCTTCACCTGTGGTTACTGTTAAGTCTAAGAAGACCCCATACCAGCCACCAATGCCAACATGTGTGTGTGTTCTAAGCCTCCTTGAAGACATTAAGGAGACTCAGAAGGTTCACAGTTGAATGCTATAGTCGCTCCTGAAACAAGGTGAAGGACCAGTCACTGAGGTTTTACCTGAAGTTCTTTTTCCCCCCTCTGTTGGTTGTCTGGGCCTGATTTGGGGCACATCTGTATGGTGTCATGCTCAGATGTTAAAAGTCATTTCAGTTTCAAACAGAAATAAATATGTATGTGTGTGTGTGTGTGCGTGTATGCGTGTATGTATATATATATCTGTCTTGGAAGTCTTGATTCATAGCTGCAAGTTTATTTTAGTATGCAGCTATGATATGAGATTGACATGTGACCTCATATTCATTCCATGTTATAAAAAGTGAACAATATGAAGAATTTGGAATTTTCATGGTAAAAAATGTGATTCCCATTAATTTATAAATGTATATATTTTCAACTATTTCATGACGCATGCGTTTCAAATGTGTACACCATATGAAAACATGTCAGAGTGACTGTGCCTCTGTGGGTAGAGTAGTCGTCTTGTGATCGGAAGGTTATAAGTTCGATTAAAACTTACCGATCTACGTATCGGTGTATAAATGTCTGTGCGTTTGTCAGTGAAAATGGATGAATGTGATTCTAGAGTAAAGCGCTTTGAGTGGAGCGCTATACAAGATCAGTCCATTTACCCGCACCTTTTACATGTGTATCATATATATAGCATGTCATACCCATGTTTTATGTGATACACGTAATACACATAAAAACATGTGTATCCCATGTAATATACATGTACATCACATTTATATCACAGTGGAATGCTACATATGTATAGCATGTATATCATATACATGTATATCACATTTATGTATATCACAAGCACATTAACCGCATCCCATAATTTATATGGAATACACATGTGGAAATATGTGTATCCAACATACACGTTTTACTTTTTTATGTGTATCACATGTGAAAACATGTGATACACATGAAAACATGGGAATCACGTAGGTTTTTACCATGAAATGTTCCAAAATCACATGTATACATGTGCTTTTACATGCGATTCACATTACTCACGTGTCATTCACATGTGAACGTTCGTGTGAACCACGTGTGATTTTAATATGGTACATGAATTTCACGTGTGACTTTCTTGTGAATTTCATGGAATTTTTTGATAAAGCTTTTAGTTATAATGAGAAAATTAATATTAATAAATTTACCTGACATTAGCAAGAGGTCCTGTGCTCTCAAAATTGATCCTGGCCTCTGGTTCGTCACTGGAGGACTTTCGAGTGTCTGAGTAAGACGACACACTGTTGAATCGAACCTTGTAGCTCCTGTGCATAGGGTAAAACAGAGAGGTGAGAAGGAATTTCACTTAAAAAAAATGGAGGTCAAGAGGGCACAGCTGTACTCACTTTCTGTCCTCTGTGTTGGAAGTTGGGTGGCGCATTTCCATTAAGGCAGCTCCGAATTTCTGCACCAGCAAGTGAAAGACTGTTATTGTGCTGTGATCATGTAAAAGGGCTTTTTGAAGAACTTTATATTTACCTCTCCGTTTTCAGGTGGATCCCCATTGCCAAATGTGCTGGTTACAGCTAAAACCAGTGTCTCATGCTCCAAGTCCACCACATCGTATTCATCCATGGACATGACCTGCAGGCGAAAGATCTCTCCTCAGAACATATCGGTAGATCTCAGCTATCAATATGTTCTAGTTTTCATCTCACTCCTCTCTGCACACTCCACTCAACAGATGCCTTGAGCCTGTAAATTAGGGCCGAACACACAGCCGCTGGCAAAGGAGTAGGTTGTAATGACCACTCTGTCTTCACCTCTAACGAGATGATAATATGCTGCTGCCACACACATTGAGTGGCCATGATGCACACAACTCAGCAGGGTGCGTGTCTGTCATGGGCTATGCACCGATTTCATACACACACATGCAAAGCTGCACAAGCAAAAGGCGTGAAGAGGAAACAGGCTTTAGCCCTGCAACAACAAAAGTTTGCCCCAGGCGTTCACATCTGCCCTCCATTTGTGCACACCCACTCTCTGTGACGCACAATTGCATGCATGACTGTCTTCTTGTGTAATTGATCACACTGCAAAAACAGGAGAATTAAGATGCACCCTAGAGGAAATGCACCAAGTATATGATAGAGAGCAGCATTTTTTCCTCCTTAACAGATTTGCACAGCCAAAGGTGTTTCAGGATGTTGTCTTAAAGTACTATTTGTTCAATGCTTCAGTGAGTAAAATTGGTCCAGAACTCTGGCACTTCACTGCATGACAAAAAGATGACATAAAAAATAAAAACTTTTCAGTTTTTCTCTGTAGGTCTCAGTTTGTATTTAATTGAGTTCATCAGGCAGGGGGCAGAGAGAAGAGAGGAATTGTTTGAATTTGTACTTTTCCAATTAGATTTCGCTGAAATCGATCAAAACATCTTGCTCAACTTTTGAAAACACTGATGCAAGGTAGGCGCAAGAGTACCTTGGCATCAAAGGCGTGCTTGAAGATTTCACAGAGAGTTTTGGCGTAGTCTTGTGATTTTCCTGTTTCAGTAGCAAACAGTATGGTGGCTTTAACCCTCTTGGCCATGGCTTGCCCCATTAGCTTTGCAGAAAATTTCACAGCCCTGTGGAGGGGATAAGAGAGAGATGCAGAGATAATAAAAAGAGCAAGCATCTGAACCATCCAAGGTAAGCTAATTCGAGGCACAGTGTGGAGTCATTGTGTCTCCTGCCACGATCACAAAGCAATTGTTATTGAGCTACTGTTGCAGGTAGCTACGGATGAGTGGCAATTCTGATTACCTAGCTTGTACTTTCCTTCAGGCAATTATATTAATAGCAGATCATACATGCACACAAGCACATGCACAGACAAGAAAACTGACAGAGCTCTGATTACTCCCAGAGGGGTTGATTGGATGAATTTCACTGCTGAGTACATTAGCCTCCCTTTCATGGGTTTTGCTTTTATCAGCAGGGTGATTACTTGTGTAAATTAGCATTACACACAATCTATTATCTTTGACATTTGGGGCTGCAATGTATACTTGGCTCTTTGAGTGAGCCAATAAAGGAAATCACTAATTTAATATAAGCAAGCATATTTACTTGGCAAGCTTCTTAAATCCGATGGCTCTTTTCTTTGTGGGTGTCCCGTTGACTCCTTTCCACACATGGGTGTTCCAAGGATCAGGCTTTTGCACACAGAAAAAAAAAAAAAAGACAAGACATTTTTCAACAAAAATATGTTTCACATCTAAGGCAGCCACTCTTGGTCTGCAGGGGTTATTTTTAATTGCATCCCTCTCACCTGGTACTCAAAGGAAGGTGTGAGACGGTAGTTGAGCATTTCTTGGTGAAAGACTGGCGTAATGCTTCCTGACATTGGAGGCACAATCCACACCCAGTCTCCAGGGCAGCCTCCTCTAACCCGATACTCGTTCTCCATGTGCTTCATGAAGGACTCTGTGGCTGAATGATGGTCCACTATGGTCACTTTGCAAGTCTGAAGTATAAAGCAAGAATATGAGAGGAAAGGTAATATTTTAAAAGTAAGGAATGGAAAATGAAAAAAGTAAGGAACAAAGTGACATGGCAATAAACTTCCCACCCTTAAAAACAAACTATGCAATAAGTGTGTCGTTACATGGATTCAGGTTTACCAAGAGTGACCCAAATTATGTTAGATAACGCATCTAGCACCCAAAAGTAATGAATGCGAGTCCCTCCTCCATATGTTGCCAAGCACTGCTCAATTCAGTGGTTTTGAAATAATACTGTGGATACTACACACATCACCTACTGGTAAAAAGATAAAGCTAATTTAGCAGATTGCAAGCTGGAAGCAGTTACTGGCAAAATATAATATATTCTGCACAATGAGTACATTTATTCCCTAAATGTAGTAGTTTTTAGGTAGTTTGTATTTGGAATTTTGACATGTAGACCTAAGAAAATATATATTCTTCATAATGCACCTTTACAAACCAATGTACAAAAATAAATTTTCCAACAAAACAGATAACTTTCTGTTAAATAAAACCAGTCAGATCACTGCATAACTTGCCAATCTGTGAGATACCACTGAGGAAGGCACATGTCATCCCATTATAAGGTGTAGTACACAAAACGTCTGAAAAAGCATAATAGTATAAAATGCGCCCCAACAGAGCAAATTCAAATGAGCTGGTCTGAGAAAACCCAAAGCTCTATACATGGGTAATAGGCATCTTGAGTCATTAGCTTTTATTCTTCCCAAAATGCCGTAATCATGTCCAGCCAAGAGGAACAAGTTGTGGAAGGCTGTTAAAACTGGAAATTAGGTTAATTCTCCAGTGATAAAGAACACTGACATGCAAAAAAGAATAAAATAATTGTCAGTTTGATTTAGAAACTGAACATTTCTTTGCAAAAGAAATCATACCTCTTGTAATATGAACTTTTTCCCCCACCGTCATACAGTTCAAGTATGATGGTGTTTCACTGACTAGAATCCTTAAGTACAACAATACAAAATGTTCATATTAAAGAAAAGGAGCAAAATAATACCTGATTTTTATTTTTTTAGAAATCACATAAGAATGACTGCTGTATTATATACTGGCCCCAGTACAATATTGTTCCACCTTTTGTTACCATTTAAGCCGCAAATCTTTAGAGGAAATTTCTAACATAGTTCCGATCAAGAGGCAGAAGTTTATTTTTGATATTCTTCTTTATAAAATAGCTCAATTTAAAGAAATTTAAAGAAACGTCTTAGTCTTGTCACAACTTCTGAATGAATCTAAATTTTCACAGAGCCATTCAAACCAACGTCCTTTAATATTTTGATCATTTTCCTAATGGAATTAGAAACTGTACTCCAATCTTTTTCAGGCCAGCATGTTTACTTTAAACGGATCTTGCATTCAGCTCTATGATCCACTCTGAATAGTTTAATATTCTCAGCTGATTAAAAGCATGCCCTGAGCATAATGCTGCCACCGCCATGCTTCATCAAGGACATTGTGTATTTAGGGTAATGTTTGCTGAGATTATTTTGCTGCAAACAGTTTTGTACTTTGACCAAAGGTTGAACATGACCAAAGTATTATTCGCCACATGTTGCTTTATCCACAATATTTATTCTAGCAAACTGAAAATGGGGCATCTTATGACTTTTCTTTACAAACAGCTTTCCTCCCATCACTCTTCCACAAATAGCTGTGTTAAATTGTTTTATCAAGAGAGTGTATTCTGTGGAGGTTTTCCAATTTTACTAGAATTTTCAGAAAGTTAATTGAATTATGCTAGGTAAAAATGCTCTGAAGTGTGGGCCTTTTAACATTAGATCTGCCCATAGTCTGGAACACTAAGTCACTTCTTAAAACTTTATTCTTTAGCTTTTCCATAAGTCCTGTCATTGTAATTTACTTGCCCTGTCTGTTTTAATTGTGTTTTATTCTTATGCGTTTTATCTGTGTTTTATGAATATTGTACAACACTTTGGTGGAGTTAATATCTGTTTTTAAAGTGCTTTCTAAATAAAATTGACATTGGATATTGCCTTTATTCTGACCACAATTTTATTCCTAACGTGACTGCTATGTTCCTTGGTCCTCATATTGGTGTTTGTTCACAGCTCATTAACCTGAGGCCCTCACAGAAAAAATTTATTCATACTGTTAAATTACACACAGATGGACAATTTACTAATTGGGTCCTTTGAGGGCAGGTGGTGGCACAGAATTTTGCAAAAAGGTAATACAACAAAGTGGATCAGTTTTTATGAGAAAAAACCTCAAAATCCAGGTAATACTGTTATCACTTGACAAATATGCACAATATTGTGTTGTTCTGTCATACAAAATCCCCATCATAAAGCCCTGACAAAAGTACAAATTTAAATGTGGATAAATTGGCACTCTATAACCCCTCTAAAGCTTGCTTATAACAGAACAATGATTCAAACAGGTCAAGAGACATTTTACTTTATTTGTTACTCTGAAAAGTCAGTCTTTAGGCTAAATACCCCATATTATTATAGCTTTGCACCACAGCCATGTAAATGTCAACGTTTTATTAAGCTTTGTTTACGATGTGTAATTCTACACTGAGCATATAACTCAGAAGGGCGCTTGTGGAGATGAGATCACTTTTGTAAACAAGGAACTTGCTGTGAATCCAATATGACAAAAGGCTTTCTTTTCCCAAGAGGAAAATGCACACACCTTCAAATCCCTTGAAATCTATATTTAGAATAACTTTAAGCAAAGGATGCAATCACCTGAAAGCTGTGGAGAACAGCAATATTAATCTCCACAAGTGCCTGGTCTTTCCAAAGGGAAGATGTCTTCCTGGTGTCTAAGCCCATCTTGTTGGCAACCTCCTATAAAACGTAAGATAAATGAGATTATATTAATGTGAAAACCAATTTTGTATGCAATGTGCTTTTTTGTTTGATAAAGAGGTTTGATTATATGGGTTTCCCAAAAGCTTGGCTTTTTCAATCAAATGTGAAGTATACATACATCCCATCAGATCTGGTCCAGCAACGGCCTAAAAATTTGGTGCATATCACAGATACACAGAACACTAGGCAAAAATCTATAAAAATCCAAGTCAAGATGAAAATGCAGTTTACAAGAAACTAGAAGAAAAATAACCTATAAGTTACCATCTACAGAAGTAATTTTAAGCCATCATCTATATGAAAGTATCTTCACATCACTTTGTAATACATTTTTTATTTTACTTTAATTTTGTTTACATTTACACGTTTCAGAATAGTTCATTAAAATTCCACTTCAAATATGCTACTGCAAAATCTGTTTCATATTTGCTGTTTTTCTTGGGTGTCATACTTTTACAGAGAGTTCATTCTATAATTCATCACTTCCAGATGCCCAAGCCTGTAGTTGCAACTTGAGCCAAACTAATTTTCTTACTACCTTGTGTGATAGGTGTTGTGAGCTATTTTAGCCAATTATACATAATCAAACAAGACCATTTTTGTTATACGTCTAAAAAAGAAATTGTATGTGGTTTTAAAGTTAATATGCTACTTTGTAAGAGCAAGCCATACTGCCACATAGACTTTTTCTCAAGTATCCATTCGGATATCATTCTGTTGCATACAGTTTCTGCCCAGGTTCACCTGTCAGACAGCCTCACAATTGATTCTGGATGTTATACAGAAGAGCTCATCAACACAGTGCTTGACAGTTGATATGACAGTTTGTAGTGATTTGTTGAGTTTGGTTTTCAACAAACATGTCACTGTGAATTATTAAATATCTCAACTTTGGGTCTTGTCTCTCCAAATAGCATGGTTCTAGAGTTTATGTTGTTCTTTCAGTAACGGCTATAATAAGGCATGATCCTGTACTCTTCACAGAGATGAATGGCTTTCCAGATAAAGACGTTCATTGCTTTGCTGATTGTATTGTTGTGAACTGTAACACCAGCAGGATGTGGAATCTAAGAAATCTCTTTCAGATGTTGGCAATTACCCACACCAATCCAAAGTCTGACCTTAGAGGGAATTTGTAGGAATACCTGTGAAGATTGACAAATGTTTGGAATGTCTTCTAAATGAAAATAACCCAACTCACACGCCCTACAGTGGAATTTCAAAATGATTTGAAATTATTTGATTCAGCCCAGAAAACTATTAGCATGCTATTCCTATGAGTGGTACATTACTCTAGACATGTGCTTACTTTTACAGACATTGCATCCATGTTCTGCTTATGTTTTTGTCATGTTTTGTATTTTGTGAAAATACAGAAGAAGTAGTCATATTTTAATAATGTAAGACTGTATTGACTTAATTTTAAGAACTTGTAATTGGTCAAAAGATTATTTATTTATTTATTTAAAGGTCTTTGAGTTAAAACCATGGTTTCATATTCGGCAAATTACTTAGTGCTGAATAAAACAGAAAAACCCAAAGGGCAGCAAGGAGCCAACAGCCTTCTCCACAATTTAAGCACTTGAGTTACAAGACAAATCCAAAGCTGGCACCCATGTGCCTTGAAGTGCTCCTCAAAATTGGATTGGTCTGATTTGGGATGAAATCTTTGGAAACCTTTCTCTTTACATGTCTGAGTATTGCTATATGACATATGACAGACAAAAACAACAGTCTGTTCAGCATTTTCCATCTGAGATATCACCTTTTTTTTTTAACTGAAGCCCATAAAGGATTCTTTAGAGTCTAGATTGTTTAGGTATAGCTTAACACCATAACACACAAACACTTAAATTTCTTGCAAATCTGATTTCTTTCCATTTTGCATAGTTACATTGTTTTTGGCTCATTTGATGACACAACACATGCTTGTCTTGACACAAGGCTGCAGTCAATCTGTGCCTTCAATTCTTTCCTGCTTCTAACGTCACATGACTATATTTTCTGGCATGAAAAATACCTCCAGAATGTTGTAGCGTGAGCTATCACAGAAGTCCCTCACGCCAATCTCTGTGCCCATGTACCAGCCACTGAAGGGGCATCCAGTGAATTCAAGACCGCCAATCTCTAGCAGCATGTTTGCAACTGCTGGGAGGCCGTACCACTTCAGTTCCAGGTCCTTGAACCACTCAAACCTGGGGAAATGAAGGAGACAACTGTGACGTAGTTAAAGGGTTACATCACATAATTTGCTTCACTATCCACTGCCAAGCTAGCAATATGCTTCATCACTAGAATCCTTAAGAGCCAGTGTAATTGCCACTGAGACACGTAAAATATTAGTGTGTCCAAAAACCAACATTACCAAAATGAAACCCATTGTTAAGGCTTTTGTGATCCTGGCCAAAGGAAGTGTAGCCTCTTGAAACCTTTGGGGGGATTGATAGCATTGCTTTCAGTCTATTATTTGCAGCACTGGGTTTAATCTTGTGTAATGATGAGACACTATGCGTGGCCGAAGCTTGTGCCAAGCTGCTGCCAGAGCTAAGGGCCAGCTGATGCATGTGTATGGAGAAAAAAAAGCCAAATCTGGAAGCGTCTGGCAGGGTGATCTGTGTGTCAAGGGATTCTGAAACACTCTGTAGTGTTTAACAATGCTGTTATAGCTTGGAGTGGATCTGTAAGTGTGTAGTTGTGAATGATAGTGTGGCAGTAAAACCTGATTCTTTTGTGTAATTACAATGGTACCGTGCAAGTGGAGCTTAATGATTAAGATACCAAGGGTTTTATGGCTTTTGAGATTTGGCTTCGGATATCATGTTGCGGGAAAAGTAAACAAAACGACTAACAAATAAAAAGCTTGAAGTTTCCACTAACAAGTCCCGTGGTTACCACCAAAAAAACAAACAAGAGCTAGTTGTGCTTTCAGGGAATAATCAGCACAGTTGGAATGCAAAGATAACCAATCAGCTTTCTTGGCATGAAAGTAGCCCATTGTTTGAGAAGTGTGGTTAAAAAGATGTGCAAGTGGGTGGATGTCCCTCAGTACAGCCTCCTATGTTGTCATTTTGTTACATTTTGTATGTTTTATGCATACCAAAGAGAAAAAGTAGAACTCACTTTGGATGTATGATAGGCACCTCCAGAATTAGGTCTTCAGGGATCTCAAAAAGCTCAGGGTCATTTCCATTGGCTTGCAGCAGAAGTGGAAGGACGTCAAATCGACCCTTTGGTGCTTTCCATCCAAGCTGCATGCAGATCTAAGGATGAAAGTACAAAATATTAGCCAAAGAAAAGCCAAAGAAACAGACAATTCTGCAGCTGCATCTTACTGATCTATACCTCTGTGAATTCAACATTAGTAGGGTCTCCCAGAATACCTCCATCAGGTTGTTTGTAACCTGCATAGCGAATCAACTGACTGTTCCACACTCTGAAATCATGTTTGCCATCGGTTCTCTGTGGAAATATGGTGATTGCTGACCTGCAAAAGAGGAATAAGGAATATGCACTATTTTGTAATGCAATTAAGTAAAGGCAAAAAGAGAATGTTGTGCTATGTTGACATCTCTGCATGTGTGTGGCTTCTGTACACACTGGTTTTAAAGTTAGAGGTGAGGCAACAACACATCAGGTGATGTAAGTGCTGCATTAATCAACTAGACCACTACCTGATGGATGATTCTGTCGAAGCCTGGCTACATGTTGCAAAATCTAGATCCCACTGGTGTTTTAATGCTCTTTACGGGGTGAGATTGTTAATGTTGGTAAGCTGGTTGTGAGTAACTGAGGAGGGTGTGATGGATTTACTGAACAGCTTGTCTGAATCTGGGCCAGATGTGCTGCAAGTCTGCATCCAGTGGAAACAAGGTCATGGTAAGAAATTATAGACAAACATCTCTCTTTGGAGCAACACATGTTGTGATCAATCATTTGTAGTAATGCACTAATCAACTAGCCAATGATCAAAACCACCAATACTTCTCTTCATTGGCCCTGATTGGGAAGAAAAAAGATAAAATGTGAACAATAATTTGCTTCCCTGATCAGAAAATGCATCAAATCTTAAACAGGATGGTCTTTGATACGCTTATTGTTTAGTTCAGCAAAAATCAGATAAAGCGTCTCACTCCTTTAAAGTGATGAAGAAAGGCTGCTGTAGTGCTTCTAGTAGATTAGCTGCATGCTTTCATCATAATAAAGTATTCTACTTCTCAATTTAATTATAGAACAAAGCTGCAAATAATTGGAAACATAATCCAGCTATAAATTACTTCAGATTTTATTACATTGAAAAAATAATAAATTTAAAAAGGATTACACATTATAGATTATTCAGGTTTGACTCCTAACTGATAACTAAGATGATGACATGACAGTGGCTTATGAGGTCCTCAATTATAATGTTCAACATTTTTTCCCCTTAGTGATTTATAAAGAACTACATTAAAATTTAAACATTGTTTATTGATCGATGTTAAAGCAGACAAGCCTGAATTTCAGTCTCATTTGTGTGGCGCCTCTTTTTGACATGTGCATCCGAGCCAGCTTTCAGAGGGCCAGGAGACTTGTAGTAATGAGTCAGGATGCATCCATCTTACGAGAAGTAAATGTGAGATGTCACATATGATTAGGACTTGGCAGAACATGTGTGAGGGTGGTGCAGGGGTCTGACAAATGACTGCTTGTTAGTGAGGTCTACCGCCTTACCAGCGGGGCAATGATTGGTGCTGAAGTGCTGACGGATAAATAGACAGGCAGCAGATAGTGTCATATACAATGTTAAGAGACAGAGTGCACATCAACAGATGGGACAGAGGGTCAAGTCGGGGTAGTTGGAGATGGAGAGGGGTGATGAGCTACATGGAGCGACAGATGGATCAGATGCAATGAGGGGAACCGGGGCAGAGCTGTAACAGTAAGAAAACTGAAAAGAAATAATGGTATAAATAGTATTAACTTGGTTTGTGGTTTTACCGAAGGTTGCCTTTGTTGGTGGCATACTTGATATGGTTACAGATGTAGTTATACATTCCATGGGCTGTTGTGCAGTCTCTAGCATCAAAAACCTAAAAAAGCAAATATGAAACAGAAAATTAAAGTTATGTTTTTGCAATGTTCAGCAGTTAAGAGCTTTACTAAAACCAGCAGACTCTCGTCCTGTTCCTGAAAACCAATCCAGTGCACCATATGACCTGAAAAGCCAACAGTATCACATGATTCACAAAAACATGGTTCCTGAACCCGATGCCCTCCTCTCTATTTCTACACCTGAAGATCCTGTCCACAAACAGGATTTGAAACAAGAAGTGCAAGTTTGTGTCAGGAAAGCAGAGACAGCTGCTGCTTTGGGTGTATAATTACCAAATAGCCCTTAAAGCATCCCTGGGAGCAATACTGCTAAAGCACTCTCCACAAATATGGAGGACACTTATAAGTCATTTTTTATAATACATGTGGAATGGACAAATAAACTCCCATGATTTGTTCAAAAACTCTGGGACAGTAAAGATTTGGTGGACTGGTCTAAGGACAGCATGAAAGCCATATCATTCATCCATAATCCAAGGTCCCCACATTGCCCAGAGCCTTCAGCATAACAACAAACAAATCTTCTCAGCTCATCTTCACCTGAGGGCAACAATAGAAAAATGGATTTCTGCCTTTTCAGGATCAGCCTCTGCTTCAAGCATGTTCATCTCTTGTGCATAAGTGACCAAGATATGTGAACGTGCTCAAGGTTGAGCAGAGCCAAAATGTGAACTTCTCAATTTAATAGTCACGGTTCCACTCTTACTTATGGCCATGACATATGAATGACTAAAAAAAGAAAAGAAATAAAAATAGATCCCATAAAGGGATGTTGAAAGTTGGTCAAGTCCAATCTTGATAGAGTGAAGGGTTTTGTCATCCATGGTAGATTATAATGGGATTCATGGTTAAGAGAATGCAATGACCAACAGGAACTACTAAACAAAAAACCATATCCCACAGTTTACCATGTTAATTTCAACAATTTCCAAATGTATAGGTTTTTATGCAAATGCCCTCTTCCCCCCAAAATTGTCAACTTATTTGAAACAACTACCAAAGAGTTAAAACATTTTACTAGCAAGATACAGAATCGTTGACATATTGCGTACAACCTGTAGTTTGGACCACTGAATCCGTCCCACACATCGGGCAGCATTCCTCCAGGCGTGCTTGGCTCCATAAATCAGTTCAGTGTCTTTTAGTTGATAAGTCCCCGAAGCTTCAATCTCTTTTGTCACCTCCTCCCATCTGTCCACATGAGCCTTGGAGCCATACCTGAGAGGCAGGACAGGTTCAGGGATACAATATAACAACTGACAACACAGAATACTAAATAGTGAGGACATGTGGTGTTGTCAAACCAGTATCAAATGATAAGTTGTTAAAAAGCAGTTGCAGAACATGCTGACACATTGAGAATATGGGCTCCCACATGGGTGTTGTGTATATATACACTCAATCTAAAAGAGAAGCAAAGGAACATCTAAATGGGGAAAATGCTTCAGAAATCAAAGGATGATAAAGAATCTCAAAACAGGCTTCCCGTTTTGAACGTGAAAATAAATGAAATGGCTAAAGTTTCCATTGAAAGACTAAAACTGGGTTCTTCTACAGTGAATCAGCAATGGCCCATTTATAATCATCATAAACAATACCCCCGTAGGTTAAAAATGGTTGCCTTATCTTCATGGTTTCACATGTTAACATTGTATAAACATGAATCAAAATGCCTGTTGATGTCAAATTTACTGATGTGGCAAATTTGGAAATGATAAATTGACCACAATGCCTAACAGTGGAACAAACTATATAGAACAAACTATATGTTTGTTCCACTTGGAGGGAACAAACTCCAAGTGGATCAAACTGCCTAACCAAAAGATCAATAAATAATACATAAAACAAGTATAAATAACTCTGTGTGATCTATTCTAATCTGATGAAAAAAAAAAAACAAAAACAAAAAAACAGGTTTTTAGCAGGGTTTTAGATTTGAGATTTTGTGTAGCATCTATTAATTGATCTAATTTGGAATATCTATCACAAAAACTAATTTTATGACTAGAGTACTAGAAAATAAAAAAGGATGTTGTGATAACACATTTCAAATAGTGAAACTTAGATTCAGTTGGCACAGATTTTATTTTTGTAAATATGCATGTGATCTATTCCAGTCTCATGATCATGCTTGTCTGCTTGACAACTGTCAAGTTAGCAGTCTTCTCCAGGATTGCGTAAAGTTGGCTGCCTAAATTCATTATTTGTACAATGGAATCTTTCCCTTCCTTATCAATTACATGAACAAACAAGTCTGCTGGTGATGCACAGTATTTGAGTGTTCAAACACTGGAATCCAAAACGGATTCTGAGTTTAATTTCAGAATCCATTCTTAAAGGTTACAGACACATTGTTTATGTTTGAAAAGCTAAAGTATTTGATTGCTGTTTTTGCTAGTCTTCTTTTTTAAATTCAGTTGGAAAACTAATTTGAAATGTTAGATTTGCTCAGTGATGTTATTCATACTGGATGTCTCTTGTAGACTAGATTTCTTCCATTAACAAATCCTGTGGAGTTTGTAGTGAAGTACATTTTCCAAAGCTACTGCAGCTTCTATAATTTACCAAGAATGCTTTTTGTTCCATTTAAGAACATTTAAGTCCAGAGCCTTGAGCATAACAACAAACAAATCTTCTCAGCGCATCTTCATCTGAGGGCAACAATAGAAAAATGGATTTCTGCCTTTTCAGGATCAGCCTCTGGTTCAAGCATGTTCATCTCTTGTGCCAAGTGACCAAGATATGTGAACGTGCTCAAGGTTGAGCAGAGCCAAAATGTGAACTTTGGCTTTCAAATATTTGAATGGCCAAACCAGGCCTTTCAAATATTTTCTTTACTATACTTAAAATCTTCTACAAGGGAAAATATAGAGTTGACAATGGGTCTTCTAACTAAACATATTTTGGGGGATGAAGAATTTAGATCAGTTCTTTGACTCACTGGAAACCCAAGTATATTGCACTATGTAGTGATATCTCAGTGTGCAGAGCTGACAGACTTGTCACTTTATTATGATTAATTAGATGACAGTTTAACTTTCCAAAAATTCAAAATCTCCATATAGCAAGTCACAGGTTTAGAGGCAATGGTTTTTTTTTTTTACGGTATTATGAACTGCACTTGCCTTTTGATGGAGGTGTAGTATTGGTCAATGAAGTCAGCGGCCAGGGGAAGAAGTTCCTCTTTGGTTCTGACCTCATCTGGTTTGCGAACACCCTGACTTGGCACCATCACAGAACCATTGCAGACGTTTTCACTGCAGATTGGCATCTGCAAATGAGCAAGCAAGTTAAAGCTGTACAAAAGTAAAATCACAACATTCAAACAACTAAGCAAAAGCAATCGATTTTTGTTGCCTTAAGGAAAAAAAAAAAAAACCCTGACTCCAGATTTCACACTCAATGTGAAAGACATCCAGAGTTGTGTTGCTTCAACTGAAAACATGTTAAAACCTTTAGTTTTCAGCCTTTAACATAGTGCAGACAGTTATATTATGTTTCAGGATAACCACAATCGCAAACAGATTTTGAGGGTGGAGACAAATATATACATATTTTCAGATGAAAGTAAAATTTGCATTTCATTTGAAAATCAAGGTCCAACAGTCTGCAGAAAAAGAGTGCTGGTGAATCTTAGGTTTTCGTAAGATAAAAATCTAGAAAACTTGTTCTGACTTCAGTTTTCATCTGGTTTCTTAAGTTTAATAACCAAAACACTGATGAGCCATTTTTGAAACAGTTAGGTATTAAATCAGCCTCAGATATTTTTTTCTGCTTTCATACAATCAACACAATGAGACCCTTACTTAGGTGTATTCAAGCCCTTTCAAATACTTCAAGAATTACATTTAAGTAGGGATAATAAGTAAAGCTGTTTTAACTCTTTAAGAATTCCAGACACTGCAAAGGTTACATTTGCTATTGTTATATAAATGGATGGCAAGTGTATCAATGAATGAGTAAGTCAGTGAGTCATGTTGGTGTCGTTCCATTAAATGGGGACTTGAAGAATAGAACAGACAAAAAAAAAGACAAACACATAAATAACAGATGGCTACAATGAAAAAAAAAAATCTATCCCACCCTGTGTGGTCATCATGTTATTAAAGGTTTAGTAAACAGTCACCTTGATTTTTTTGGAGAGAGAACCGAGAGCAGCATAAGTAGAGGGTGTTAGCAAAGAGGAATTTTGACTAGGACCCTAGTGTGCCCAAAATTGGCTCATTAAACTCAACCACCCACTTACACTTTGCCAACACCGTAAGAATGTGTTCAAAAAGAAAATGAAATATGAAGAGAAAAAAATAAATAATCCATGAGCAAACTGAGGAAAGAAAAAATAACAACAATGGAAGACAAATGGATTTCAAGTCGGAATAAGCAGTCAAAAAGAAACAGGAAGCTGTGGAGAGGTAACCGACAAGCAAGAGCAAGACAGATGAAACAAAGAGGTGACGGAGTAAAAGGGGAAAAATGGATGAGCAGAGAGTTAAAAATAAAACAAAGGAATAACTCATGCTCCAGCACGTCCGCTCGTCACACTGCTCTGGGCATTCATGCCAGCCAGCTGTCCTTTTGGAATAAGATGGCTCATCTGTGATATATAATAAATCTGAAGATGCCATTACAGCCCATTCATTGGGATGCACATGACAGGCTGTCCAATAAGTCAAAGAGATTAGGTTTCTGTTTACAAATGGACGGTGCATGCTTAAAAAGTGATCACCTTTTAGGTAGAAACTTTGGCTACATGACAAAATACGTTGTGAAAAAACCAAAGCAACTGAGAATGAACAGTAATTTTGAATCATTTCATCAAGTATTTAGAGAGTTGGCTCAAGACTAAAGCAAACTTTTCAACTACCTGGGAGCCTCCAACCTTTTTTCATAATTTACTGAGCAGAACCTCATTGTCATTCTTTTAAAATCTGCAAACTGTTGGGCTTTTCTGACAGCATTTCTTTGACATAATTTGTGCTAACAAGATTCAGTTTGTTATGGTAATATAGAGTCTTTGATTTCTATTTGTTTTGTCAGATAACAAAAAGCTTTTGTATTTCTATCTTTTTAAAGAGTAATAATTTTTGCTTGATCAAGTTTATTTTGTGTTTTTGCAACCATGAGTCAGATGCACACACATTTGCAAGTTTAGGTGAGTCAAAAACCTGCACCACATTTGACCTTGTTCACCCAAGCAAGTGAAATTACTGCATAGCTTTAAAGATAAAAACATGTACAGAAGCATTTTAAAAAATATATAATATTGTATAAGGCATAATACATTTAAAGTGTTTATGCTAACTTGGCAAATAACCTACAAAACATATCAAATACCGGGTGATTTAGAAAAAGGAACTTCTACAACTTAAAAAAAAAAATGCACCCACTGAGTTTGCAATTCATAGAGATGCTGCCAGAAGGAGAGAATCAATTGAACTTTTGTCATAGACATATAGGTAACAAAAATAGAAAATCAGAGGAATTCATTTCATGAATTAAATGTGGCTTACAGATCATGTCTGTCAACACCATCTATAAGGTGTGAAAGCCAGAAAAAGCAATAACTAAAGAAATGGCAACTGAGATTGTAGTTTCCAAGCAAATTTATGAAATGTTAATGGAGGAAAAAGTATGGTAGAAAAGCGCTGTAATTTCTGAATTAAAAAAAAAAAACTATTTATGCTCCTATTCATCTAGACAACTGAATCTTTCAGTTTCATTTAAAAGTTCTGCTGTCCACAACAAGAAATCATATTTTTGGCTTTAGGTAAAAATAAAAATCATGAACAAGAGACTGTTGTTTGTACAAATGTATTCCTCCTCTTTATCCTTAGAGGTTACCAGTTCTGTATTTTGTAACGCTGGCATTATCTAAATATTGTTTAGCTACAGACATTCCTCTTCAAATTGCATGTCATTCCTAAAGATGTTTACATGAAAACATTAAATTCATGCAGACACTTTGGTTCCATATTTTATGTCTACATTGTAAACTTACAGTTCGTTGATTATGCATCATTTGACCACAACTAAGTGCAACAACTAAGCTCACCCGAACAAGAAGTCTTTTGGATTTATGGTGTAACAATGCAAGTAAAAATTAATCTGCCCAAACACTTATTTTTAGTTAGGCGTTTCATTTACAAAGCCCTCCTACCCAAAGTTGTAATGTGAACTTTTTTCTTTAATCTTGCAAAGAATAATTTTAATTCAATTCTTGAAATGATGAGCAAATTATCTCATGCTCTGTTTCAGCACCCCATACCAGGAAAATTATAACATTTCCATTATAAGCAGCTGTTGGACAGCTGAACAATGTGCCAATTATGTCTAGAGATTTTATAAGCCCAAAACGTGGAGGAAATGTAATTTCTTAGAAAAGGTATCAAATGGAATGGTTTTGTTACAGATTTGCCAAAAGTACCAAGAAAAAGAATATGACAAAAATGAAAATTTCATAGATTCTCCTAGTTCTCTTTTCCAGAAAATCATTTCATCCATGTGAGCTGCCATATACCAGTGTGCTGATACATTGTTTTATTATAAGGCACTCATTACTCAATAAAAAAAGTACCCCGAAATATCTAATCTCCTGCTGTTTGACTATAAATCTTCAGACAAGAATCCTCACAAACAAAATTTAGCTCTTGAATGAGCAGCTTCTGAGAACAATAAAAACACACCAAGCTATGCTATTATATTTCAGACTGCTGAAGTCAAGCTGAGCAATGGCGAGTATGCACACTGTTCAGTCTACTGAGAAACTTTCTCTGATGTCCAGCCTGTAGTACAAGGTGAAGCTTTGCAGCCATTATATTTACAAGTAAAATCTGAAAAAATCCTGCATGTCTCCTCACAAACATGACCTTTTATCACTTATTTGTTATATCACCCCAAAATTTCACCCAATGTCAATTTGATACAAATAACCTGTCAAATTTGTGCAGCTAGTCATGTAAGAAAATACATGCCCCATTTCAGAAACATTTCTTAGGTTTTGTTGGTCACAGCACAGGAATTCATGACTGGCCATGACAAAACCAGGAATAAGTCCCCCTGGAAGCAATTAGAGTTATTTACTGATTCTGAAAATGTGGATTCTACGTTTTCTAATAATGTCAAACACATAGAAACTTAAAAAAATGAAGATTGGTCATTTGGATATTTGCACTCTCCACACAAGATTAGAGAAAAAACAGGACCCATAGTTTCAGAGGAATTGTCTCACAGTACTGCACACATCAGCGATTGTTTTCCATTTTCGACACTCGGTTGAGGTTTTGCTAGTGTGCTTGGTGATCATTGTGCTGTTGGGTGACCCAGTTTGGGTCAAGGTTCATCTGTTGAGCAGATGGGTTCACATCTGACTGTACACGACGTTGATCCACATTTTAATTTATGTGTCAGTGACTCACCGACTACAAAGTGCTCAAGTCCTGAAATATAAGGGAAAATCACTCTCCTACCACATTGTGACAGTTTTTATGAAGTGTGCCAAAAAGTCACAAATATCAGCACCAGAAAACAAAATTTTCACCAGCCAGTTCCAAGAGTTCTTAGGAAGATGTACTTTAAACTGATTGTGCATGTTGCAAAATTATTGTATTTACCAAATAAATATTCACAGGTAATTGCAAGTATTGTTTTACAGGAAGCATATTGAAAGACTTGCCAGGGCTGCTATGATCTGTATTTTATAGACAATGGCTGTCTAAACAGGAATAGAAGAGCATAGCCAGTCATGTAATAAACATGCAACACAGACAATTCTAACATAATAGTGTTGGATAATGACCAATTAAGATTTTACATTCTTTGTGCAGTTTTCTGTTGTTTAGATCATGGGGATAATTTAAAAACAAAAACTAATTTAAAAGCGATAGCTGCTGCTCAATTGATCTCAAACATTGAAATATCCACGTCATTCTCCTGCCAACCTTCATGAACTTGAGTTTAGGGACTACAACGATGGCAACCTTTGATATTATCTCAGTTTAATACAATTGTCCAAGTTAATGCATCCAATTATTCAGTAATTGAGTGTTCTCCAAAATGATAGATGAAAAACATATTTTATAATAAAATCTAAAAATTAAGCTTTAAAGAAAATCACAAACTACAAGGTTGAACTAGTTTGGACAATACCTTCCTATGCAATTCCATTCAATTCTCATCTCCCTTCAATTCTCTATCTGGGATTTGTTCCATTGAATTTCTGGATTTCTCAGGATCCATTTCATCTGGGCCAATCAGCAAACAGTGCAGAAAATCAATATCCTCATTTGCAGCTCCTGTTTTTGAATTGTAGTCTGCCTACAGTTGCAATGGCAGCAGAAGTGAAAGGCATTCAGGGTGTGTTGGCCACGCTTCCAAATACTCCAATTAAAGAAGGAGCAAGACGAATACTTACGACATTTTATTGCTGAAAAAGATGTTCAGCTTGGCACTTCTCTTTTTACAGTGGGGAAAGGTTATTTACAGTGCATGCAATTTCCAGTAAGCTCCATAGCGTCAAGCCGGTGCATTACATGCATCACAACCAAACACTAGGGTTTAGTAAAATCAGCTCCAATTCTTTCAAATATCACCAAAGTTCACAAAGCAAAGCGGAGAAAAAAATCCCTGAAAACTGAAGGTTGTGAAAATTAGAATGTATGCCCTTCAGGGACTACAAAACTGAAGCTAGAGAGAAATAATTGAAATTGCATTTCATCACTAATTTTTGTAGTGTAATTGAAGTTTAAGTAAATGTATCAATCTATTTCAATCTATTAAGATTATATAAGTTGTGTTTTATATGTTCATGGAAGCACTATTAATGTGTTTTTTTGTTTTGAAATAAAATTAATGAGGCAGATTAAAAGCATTTCTCATTCAGCCCTATGATAATTGTACATTAATTAGATTTTCCACTGTAGAATGATTTACATAATAGAAGGAAAATCCCTTGCTTAAATACTGGATAGTTGTTACGTCAATTGAAAAAATAAAACAATAGATGTGTTTTGCCTTACCTTACTGCAGCTGTGGTGGAGGACATCATTGTAGACGGTGCCTGTTTCCCAGTTCTTGATCTTTATGAAGCGAGGGCATTTGGAGGGGCTGCCATTCTGCACCGATTTAATAGGTGAGATCCTACCCTGCGCTGTAGACTGCAGAGAGCACACAGAGATGTATATATGCATTAGTCACAACTATAACTACTCTAAGAGGTTCTGACCCTTGTAACACTTGCAGTGCTGGCTGGACGAGTCGTTTCTCACCAGGTGTCATATCGAGAAAAGCAGAAAAGTGCCACAGCCAGGAAGCGAATGTGAGTGAAGCTTATGACAGGGGAGCTAGGATGAAGATAACAAGCATTATCCAGAAGTGTTTCACCACGCAATCAGCTTGGACCCAAGCTCTTTCTTCTCAAGGAAAATTGTTATGCATTGTGTTCAAGATCCTCTCACCCAGGCTTATGAAAGCAGAGCCCATTACAGAAACCATTCACAATCTTCCCCTCTTCCAATTCTGTTTTATTTTCCACTTCAGGATAAAAGCAATCAGTGCGAAACCGCCAAGTCGAGGGTGAGCCAGTTCTCACCTCATTGGGGTTCTCAAGCTACTGACTGATCAATGAAGGCAATTTAACCCCAAAGTCGTCTGTAAACGTTCCTGGAGAAAAGCAGCAAGTGACTGCTAAAGATCAGAGTAATCAATGGCACTCTTTAGAAGATCTTTCATCATCTCTCCCTGCATTGTTAATTACACAGTTTTGAGCAACAGGGACATAATCATTATGCTTGCTGGAGAGAATACCAACAGTGTTCACTGACTGAGTTTTTTGTGTTTTATCAAATTGCAAAAAGGAGTTTGGAGCTTTGAATAGTACACATAAAGACCTTTTATGTTGTATGTTCAGTTTGAAAAATCATCCAAGACCCACTGCACAGCTAAACAGTGACACATGATTGACATTAAGTTGAGGAAGAATTCAGTGTTCCACATAAAAGAAAAAAAAAGAAAACAACTTTTTGCCAGAATTCAAAAAAGATTTTTTGAAACAGGATCTCTTGACAGTGACACAACGTATGGCTACTGATTGACTGAATGGTAACTTTGGCATTAATGTTTGAGACGTTAGCAGTTTTGGGATTTTTTTTTCCCACAAGAACAAGTTTTGAATGTCAGCGTACTCTTTAAATTTTTATGCCTCAGTACTAATGCACATTTTAAATGTCAAGACAGAAGAACTTAAAAAAAGGAAAAACAAATGGAAGCTATAATAAAAGGGAAAACAATCAAAAGAGATCATCTTATGCTAAGTTTGTAATTCTTAATCCAGTTGATTTGAGAAAAAAAAATCATCTATGCAAAATGGAAACCTTTTTTTCCATTTGTTTCTTAAATCAAGATAGAATCTTCCAATCAGAAAATCTGCAACACTTCAAAAATCGTACAAACACCATCCTTAAAATTCAAATATGGCTGCCTTGAATCCAGATTCATTTGTAAAATATCTACCAATGAAAGTTTTGTGCCTAAACCGGTAAAATGCATCTAACTCCCATGAGGCTTTGCGTGATTTATGGGCGCGACTTCCGCCGCAAACCGGAACCGCCATTTGTTAACATGTTAGCAACTCGCTAACCGGCTTTCGTCAGAGGTTTTAGGCTACAATATGCGTGTGAACACCAGCTATCACAGCTTAAATGTGGCAATATTGTTTTACCGCCACCTACAGTTATTGCGGAGTGGGATGGTAACTTGGAGAAACAGCCGCAAATAACGGTGTGTTTTGGGAGCACGTTCAAAACACACTTGCTGCAGCCACAACTTAAACTTGGTCTGATTATTAGAATACAGCTACGAACAGCACAACACTTACCCGAGCTCCACAAGGGCATTTTACGGCACTTTCCAGTGGCAAGTTGCTCTCTATGACAGGCCAATGTGTGATTCGGTTTGGTTAGGTTGTAGTACAGAGGGCAGCTGCGGTCATTTCTCCCTTGATTTGCAGTAACTTAGCAACGGAGAACCTCGAGGTTCTGGTTGTGATGAACTAAATAAACCCTGATATTTTATTTTGTCTTATAAAAATGTATTGCTGGCCCAAACATGATAAAACACATTTCCTGCAGCCACTTCATGAACTTTATTTTTTTAAATTCAAACGAAAAATAAAATTCACATCACACCAAGCTAATATTATGCAGTTGTTGTTTTATACTTTCGGTGCAAAACGGCAGCTTAGAACTCTGACCAGCTTCTTCTCTGCTTTTCTCTTCATTATTACCGTCAGCTCTTCGGAGAAACGAGCTGCTAACAGCGCTGCAAATTAACTATCCGGTACAAAACTTAACGATCGTGTTCCTGTAGCTCCCCGTGATTAAACTCACAATTACGGTACTGAGCATCTCTCAGATAGCAGACACCGTGTCCGTATACAAGTTTTACTAAATATCGTACAATAACCGAAAAGAGATGTAACTTCTATCATGAATTTAGATTAGCAAAATATCCTTCAAATTACAGTGAAATACTGCTACTTCCGGCGGGTGCCGGAAGTAAGACCCATAATCATTTCCACAGTAAGCCTCCTAGGAATAAGGTGGATTGCTGAAAGTCAGTAATAGAAGATACAAGCCAATGCTCCTTGACAGACTTGTGTCTAGATCCCTGTAAAGTTGACTGTGACATTTTCAATACTAGCAAGCTCAGTTCCATTCACCTTATAGGTCAAAACTCAGAGCAACTCATGAACGTGTGTGTGATTTGACAAAGGTTAGTATTCTTAGTATTATCTTACCCTTTCTGTATAGCTTACAGAAAGGGTAAGAGAAATAAATACTTTTGACAACTAGTATTTTCTAATACATTGTACAGCAAGGCAACAAGTTCTATTCTTTTGTAAAACAACTCTTATTTTTTACACCATAGCTTCCATTTAAGGTGTGCAGGTGTTCTATTATGCACATCAATTTGAAGGTGTACTGGTCTCAATAATTTGTCAGGTTTGAACTTTGACTCTGCCATCCAGACACCCAGGTTACTTTATGTTGATTGGCTAGCAATCATTTACCCAGACTGAGCCAGGTTTTAGCTGTAAGGTCAGGTATCAACACAACTGAGTCAAATAGGCCTTATATACAAAACCTTTCCTGATCACCAGCAGGAAAAAAAGGTGAATAGCTTGTGCCATTTGAGGAAGTCTCATGTACTGCAAAACAAATTAGTTCTGCCATTTTCTTTTTAAGAGTGAAATCGCTTTCTCCTGGCAATCACTCAAAACATGACATACCTATTCAGACCTTTTGCATTGTTGCTGTCATAAAGTTGACATGTTAGGTGAGCTTGGTAAGGTCTGACATGTTTAAAGAACTGCATATTATGTCAGTATACAGAGAAAAAGGTCAAAATTAGAATCAAGCCACAAACTGATGGTATTTTTGTCATTTACTTTTGAATAATGCAGGAATTGTGTGACAATTTGCTAAAACAGCTCTATTTTAAAGTTGTGATCTATCAATTATAAATCAATCTGTATGTCCACACATCTGTGAGGCCGCAAGCCAAATGAATAAATGAAAAGTGAACATCAACTGCTGGTTGAAAATAAATTCTGACCACTGTAGGTTTTCTTGTATTTTTCAACTCAAAACAGGTCAATTTATCAGAAACGAAGACCATTTTATATTTCCTTTCTTTAAATGATCCGGTCCTCCCTCCTGCCGCCCATCAGATTCAAATAAACATATATCAATGTTAAGAATGAGGTATGGATGGAAAATAGAGGATCTGCTGTACAAGAAATGACAATAACAGCTAAACTGATTAAGAGAATGGCATGATGAAGCATTATTACCAAAGTATTTGAAGCAAACATATTTATGCAGTAAACGTTCCACCCATCAATTAAAACATCTGATGGGAAATTGAGATGATGAGCGGCAAAATCTGGTAGATGGGAAGAGTTGATAGAAAACAGATAAAACAAACAGCTTGAGAAGAGAAAAAATGTGATTGTAAAATATTTATGCACTTCTTAGGATTTAAGGAAAAAAATAAAAGATTGTGAGGTACATTTTCCTGCTTCAGTGACTTCTTCAAGAGGGTGTCACCAGAAATCGGTTATAATTTTACAGAACAATCTGCTGTCATAGTTTTACAGAGTGATTATGCATTAATCATAATGGAGGAGAAACTCAGGTTGGAGATTCAAGAACAATCTCTTCCCACAAAGAGAAAACGGAATTGCAGGTGAGCGTGTCATCTAAAATTCTGGCAGCTTAAGAAATTAGACATGCAATTTTCTAAAACCACTAACTGTTCAGTAAGATTTTCTCTGGAGTAATATTTCTAATTTATGGTTTTGTGCTAATTATGTTCCCCAAAACATAATTAGTGTGTTTTTAAAGTACTTCAGGTTTGAGCAAAACGTTTCTTATTAAATTCACCTCTGAGGTCAGTTAGCCATTCAAATCTGTTTTTGTTTTTTTTTCTATGAAAAACAAAACACATATTCAAAGAGAATCTGCATTCTTTTTGTAGGTCTGAAAGAATTGATTAATCAAAGACAAGGGTTCATTTGATTGGAAGAAATCGTACTGCAGCTGCATGTATTCATTAGGCCTACTGGAAATATTCCACCCCATCCGGTTGCATTGATGAAGCGTTAAAACTGTGCAGATAACGCAGGCTGTGTGCAGATTACGACACTACCCACATCACTGAGATCGATGATGAGATCCTTCTGTGTGGAAGGTCAGATTTAACAACGCAACAAATGATCAGAAAAATAAAATGCAGAGGTGACTGGATCAGCAAATGGTTTGCCACCTTGTGCAAAGCTGCAATAGGAATATGCATGATAAAGACATATCCCTATTAAAACGCATGTTTTAAATTGTAAAAACATGCGTTGAACTTCGGTTGTGGATAGGAAGGTGAAGTTCCACCCTGGTGTAATCTTTCCTTGTCCTTGCTAAAGAAATCCCAACAGAATAATGCTGCCACCACCATATTTCTTTTAATAATGTTTCTTTTTGCAACTCTTCCATAAAGACCAGAATTGTGATAAGTATGACTAACATGTGTCCTCTTAATATTTTTATCCACCTGAGCTATGGATCTCCTCAGCTCCTCCAGATGTACCAACATCCTTTTGACCACTTTTCTGATGAATGTTCTCCTCTTCTAGTCTGTTATTTAAAGTTGACAGTCATGTCTTGGTAGGCTTGTGGTTGTGCAATAATTCCCCCCCCCCCACCCCCACCCATATTTGGGGGAAAAAAAAACTAAACATTGTTTAGTTGGGACTAAACAACATCCCAAATCTGAGTAGTGATTCAGATTTGGGACATTGTTAAGTAACCCAAATCTGTTTAATCTTCTTCACAGCTTTATCCTTGACATGCCATGTTCCTTTTTTCTTATGATTCTGTTTATTCACTAATGCTCTCTAACAAACCCGAATGCTTCACCGAACAGCTGGATTTACACTGAAGTAAAACTACACACATCTGCACTATATTTACTCATTAGGTGAGGTTTGAAATAAATTGCGTGCACTGCATTTGGTGATGTCAGTGCTATCAGAGGTGGTGGGATGAATCCAACTGCCTCCCACACTTTATTTTAAAAATATTTACAAATAAAGTGTTTCCTTCTCCTTCTGCTTCACAGACATGTACTAGTTTGTGTTATTCTACTGCATAAAATAAAATGTACAGAAGTTTGCAGTTATGTGACAAAATGTAAAAGAGTTACAAACAAAACACAGCAAAGCCTGGTCAGACTTAAATGCAGTACAGACAAATGCAAAGAAAAAGCAATCATAATTTGTGGGTCATTCAGAGCTAATTTGGATAAACTTATTTTCAGATTGTTTTCATTTTTAAAGCATTGCTATTATTTTAACATGCTGTTTTAGTTGCACTTTAGTTTTTTACCTTGTCAATATCAGCATTGTGGTCTGCCACTGGCACATGTTCCAACATTCTGTCATTATCCGAACCCAGCTGGATGGATGTCTCATTTCCCACACCGAGGTCCCTGGAAGAGAAACCCAATTTTCCATCAGGTGTGTGCACTCTGATCTTGCACAAGGTACTTTCATTTCAATTTAAAAATCTCACAAAAAAAGCAAACCCAGACAATTAAAAGCACACAGAGACTGTAAACAATACTCCATTTTTGTTTTGTGGACACAAGACTGTTTGCTCACCGATGCTATTAAAATCTTTCTGTGTCTAAAAGATAAACCTTAAACAGGATTGTCTTTTCAAAAGTATACAGGTGCACTGATTTGTTTAGTGCTACAGGTAGTGCTAGTTGTGGATTATTTAAGTAACTATGTGGCAAAACTAATCAAGCAAATTCTAATAAGTGCAAACTTAAATCCAGATGACTCTTAAATATAAACACTGAACAAACCAGGAGGTGTAAAAATTACAATAGGGAAATATTACAAGTGAAGAAGGATTGTGCATAATTATGAGATATCTCAATCTGAGCTGTGAGAATGGGATTGTGGGTGGGATTTGGAGCTGCCACCACACTGAAAAACACAGGACTTGGGGAAAAAAAAAAACTAATCTCCCTGTTTAAGTTTGGTTTCCTCCATTCGAAAACGCCCACACACATTTTGCCTCCTACAGTCTTTCACACACTCAACCCCCCTACCTCCACCCCGCCCATCTTTCCTTGCCATCGCCATGAGCACGTGTCCGTGCCAATTGTAAATCCTCATAGGCATTCTTTTTCTCTTTCACACTTCCTGTCACATTCCATCTCGTTATTGCCACAATTTGGGAAAGCATATTCTTTCCGACGCTGCAGAGTTGGAGTTCAAATGGGCTGAAACAATGGGAGAAGTTGCATGTGTCATTTGCGATTACTGCTGACTGACACAGAGCATCATCTGCCTGACGTGGAGCTGTGAAAATATACCTCCTTCTCTGCTGAAAACAAGCAACGGCCATTGTTTCACGCTTTTCTGTTCCTGACAATAGTTCTTTAAAAACTGATTCCAGAAACGTTAAGGTGGAAAGATTACCCGGAAATACATTAACATTTATGTTAAAAATAATCAAAATTTTTTGATGTTCATTTTCAGTTGAGATCTTCCAAATAACTTCTTCTGATTGCTGAAATGTACTCGTTGGTGACTTTAACTTGATAGTGCATAAAACGTTGATTTTGGCATTACACACTCAGACCACAATTGTGCTTTTGAATGTGGAGGTTTGGCTTTAATACATCTGTTTTTGCTGAGTATTTCCTGTACAGCCCTTGTCATTACTGCAGAAGATCCCAAAGGGACATGCAGACATTCAAATTATCTTATTTTTGCAGTTATAGTGGCTGACTTAAAGTACTTATTTTTTAAGATCATATTGTGTATTGTTAAAAAAATTAGTTGATCGAGTTACGTTTCATCAGCAAGAGTCAAGGATCAGAAATATCAAACATAGAAGGGTAAACATAAGGTCAACTTGTTGAAATGAACATCAACACCCCAATAAAGAGAAATGGAATTCAAGAAAAAGCTTTTAGGAAAAAATATGCAGAGATTTGAAAAAGTCATGATTATTTATCCCCCACAAGTGTCATAAAAATTATTATACATTGGTAATCTATGTGAAAGTAGTTCAGACAAAATGGCAACATTAGGGGACAAAGTAGGTGTAAAAAATTGCAAAAGATTGAATTGAAATCTTTTCATCTATCAAAACAGACAACTCAAGAATTACTTTTATCCTCTAAAATAGGAGTCTCAAATTTTATATTGAATTTAAAAGTTACTCATTTTCATATCCAGGGCTCATAATAACTTGCACTTGCTTTATTAGACAGTCACATGCTGGCAACAAGGCTGGCTTTACTATGAAAAAAAAAAATCTAGTGGCGTTTTCATATCCTCATACCCTCTGAGCACAATGCATGTTTAAAAATTGTAAGATGGCTTTTCACAAAGTTTGTTTTGGACAGACCAGCTTCCTAAACCCCAATTATTTCAAGGTTAACCATTGAGATCTGAGACCAAACAAGAAGCAGGAGGATTTCTAAGGAATATGAAAGTTAAAAATAAAATTAAGTGAGACTTCGCAAAAAAAAAAAAGATTATGCAGAACGTTAGACTTTCAGCTTGTTGGTTTGAACGCCTACAGAGTAAAAACTTCCACAATCTGTTCTTTAATCCTGGAAATGGTTTCTGACCCAAATAGGAGTCATGTGTTTACTGTCTGTGTAACACATAGTGACTGATGTTGCAAAAGAATCAATTAATTCCATCTCATGCTGAACACTTCCAAGGGAATCCCTTTACTATGACTTATCACAAGGGTGAAGACAGTCAACAGTGTACATATTTTTAGGGTTTAATTTGCAAGTCAGATCAACTTTAGTTTTGCTGCAGAGTATTTTATAAAAAGACTGTCATTCAACCTCAACTTGCATTTTAAAATAGATTTTAAAATGTTTTGGTGCCTTCTTGACGGTTAGTTCTCATTTTTGGACACTGCAAATAAAGAACAATCTCTTAACCACATCATCTTACACCTGAATACCATGTGATTTTTAGTTTTCAACTATGTTTGAATCCAATTCATGTGAACCCATTTGAAACTATTCAAAACATAACTCCTGTATTTGTGTGCTATGCTGTATACCTATCCACAGAAAGCAACAAATCACTTAAAGCATATTTATGATATTACAAAAAGAATTTCACTGGTGGGTAAAAGATGAGATATTGATCAAAAGCAGACTACAGCCTCAATGTGATTTCACTTGGCTGTGGGAGCAGATAGCTGATATGTCAATAACAGAACACTGTGCAGACCATTTAGGCAAAGTCAAAAATTGATTTTCGTTACTTTTTCCTGAAGGATCTTGTGAAACCTTGTCCCAAATGAGTACTTAAGCTTACAGTACGTCAAGTATTCTACAGTTAAGTGCAACCTTTATGACCATCTGGAAAATGTCCCTGATTAAATTTCCCTCGTAGGACATCCTGGACAACTGAACTAATGCCCTGACATTTATCTACTGAAGTCCTCCAAGCTGTGAACTTTAAATCTCTCACAAGCTGACAAAAACCCTACTATACTTACTTATGCAGAATACTAACATATCTCATGCAAATTATTTCAATTCTGCCATGCATTTCAAATTTATTGGATTTTGCCACAAGCCTCACAATTAAGGGAAAGCTGCCAAACTGATGCAAGTCATTTAATGGAGCCATCGTAGTTGGCTTAGCGAATTAAGAAAAGCAGCTGACAAATATATTCCAAATACTGTCACTTTAAGTGGAGTTTACTGGAGGCCAGCATGCAGACATGAATTATGTACACCACTGTACTCTGAGTCATAGTACTGACAGCCTGGATGTAACAGCTAATGCAACACAGATGTGCCAGGCTGTTCAGAGGCTGCTTGGTGACAGAGTGAACAGGGATTCTTTCTGAAACCAGACCAGGTGCAGGCTCTTGTGTAAGCCAATAACATTTCCCCCCACAAGGGTTTCACTTCTAATTCTGACTGGGCTCCAACCCCAGTCATCAGCTTGGAGGGGAATAAAGACAAAAGACAGTTAAATTAATGACTTATCACATTAGAAATTACCATGCCACTTGAATCTCTGCATCTCTTCTCCCAGCATTCCGCTGGCCTTCACCGTTAATCTCCTTTTTGCTGTTTTTGATGAGATGCAACACCGGTTCAATCTCCTTAAGCAGGTCATTGTTTTCTTCCAGCCCATTGCACAGGAGTGCTCCGCGGCCCCCGTCCTGGCCCTGCATCCCTCCCCTCTGCAAGAGCGTTTGAGTGATGGAAGGAGAGGATAGGTTTTCAATGGCCCTCAGCTGGGGCTCCTTGTTGAGCTGCTGCCCGGGGCTGTATGCACTGAGAGGGGACCACTGATCGAAGGACTTTGAGGGTGGGAAGGCAGGTCGGGTGATCCTCACCGTGCGCTGGCGGCCGTCTCTGGTCAGGGTGGTCTCCAGGTGGGTGGTAAACCCTTCGGGCCCTCGAAGGATGAGCACAGCATGGCTCTCAGGCGATACATTTTTCAAAGTCTCCAACGCTCGCTCATATGAAAGGTCTACCAGGGGTTTGTTATTGACGGCTAGCACTATGTCGCCCACCTGCACCAGGCCACACTCTTCTGCTGCTCCGCCGCGAATCAAATCTGACACAATGACAGGTGGCTTGGACACCCTCTGCTTCACCAGGAAGCCCAAACCACCAACCTTCCTCTTGAAAAGGCGCACTGAGATGATGTTGGGCTGCAGCTGGCAGACTGTGGGCTCCGACTCTTGCATTGTGCTTGTGTGTGCGCGTGTGACTTGTGTCTATGTGTTCACTTGTACCGTTTCCCCCAGGAATATTTCTGAAAAGAGGAAACAGAAATGCTTTTAGTTAAATCATAAGTCAGTCAAATGGGTACAGAAGTTATTAAACTTGGTAGCCAGAGCTTTATGTAAAATCTCACTCTATATTTTCATCTGAAGATCAAGAAGCAAGTTGGGGGGTGTTTTTTTTATTTTATTTTGCTTGGATAATTTACAATAAATATAGAATCCACATACACATGGCTGATTACATCACATAAAAACCGACTGGTTATTTTAAGCCATTTGTGTATTTTCCATTTTTCTCTTTACAGGATTTAATTAAAAACTCTCATCCAGAGAGACTTACACATTCTCTCTAGCTTCAGTAAAATATTTAAGAGATGTGCATAATGCGAGAAAAGTGCATGGATTTCTGAAAGTGATTTATAAGAATGACCAGGGCAGACTTTAGGGGTAGGAATCAATTATCAAAGTTCTTTAGAAATCATCTCAAGTCAGTTTATATATTGCACCAAGAACAATTTCCAAGTCCAACATTGCTTCCTGTAGAATCACCATAGCAGCCACTGCTACTGGACACAGCTGCAAAAAATTGACTATTAATTTACTAAATATCTATTTAGTGCTTATTAATGCCTGCTGAAATGGTCTTGTGACTATGTTTTTTTGTAAAATACATCTATATTTTTACAAAATATAGATGTATTTTTACTACCATAACACATGTATTAGTAAGAAAAACAAAAATTCAGACTAGGATCTGTAGCATAGTTTGCTTTCAGGAGCATTATCTTGAAGGTGATGTTCTCAAGCATCAATTACAATCTGTTAAAACCTGTTTATACCTCTGCACACTGAGGGAACTGCACTGGAACAGATGCATGTATCAAATAATTTGAAAAGCAAATATTCAGAATATTGTTAATACATTCCAGATTATTTCTATTTGGAAATCTCCACAACATTCAATTACTTGTCGTAATTATGCTATAGAGCATTAGTAATTTGGATACAAACATCTACTGGGGCTTAAACCATCTTTAGAGACTAAGCAACTAAGTAGTAACATCGACTGGAGTCACTTAAAAAAAACATGCAATAAAATGCATTATTACTACATTTTCATGCAAAGGTTTCTCAATATTTAAAAGGAAAAAGTTGTTTTTAATAAAGGAAGCTAGTTGTTTCTAATTAATTTTTCGACAACATTTTGGTGCTTTATTTGAAAATTTACTAACTTGCTTTTTATTTATTTTTTAATAAAATCACCTCACTGTGGTTGTCCAAACACACCACATACTGAGACTACAGTCCTAAACCAGGTGTTCTCAGTTCAATTCCTGGCCTAAATGCTAATTAAAGAATACATTTTTAAATCTGATTAATGGTCAGTTAAGCACTAAATTGTCTTGCCACTAAATCTATATGAACCTGAATGAACCTGCTGCACCACTTAGAATTTACTAAACTTTCAGAACTTAAATGAAGCCCACATTTCATTTATCTGCCTCTCAGGTCTGGAACCAACTACCTACAAACCTACAAAGTTACATGGAGCAACTGTTGGGTACCTTGAAATAGGACTAAAAGCATTACAGTTGACTTTGTTTTCTCATATTCTGTAAAAGATTTAATGAATTCGGTTTTAGCTGTTTTGTCTAAAAATGAGTACAACTAAGTTTCTGTTTTACTGATGATTAAAAGGTTCCATTTTGTCATTTTTCATCTTTATTATAATTTTCCTTTCCTCTGTTCCTCTGAAAAGCACTTTAAATTTGAATCCTGTTTATGAGTGCTGCAATACAAGTGAGCCTTGTCTTTTAGAATCATAAACGGACCTCTCTCAAGTGACCTAACCTCCACATACATTTTCATAGCTTTTCACTCTACTAGTAAGTTTCTCTAGTATGCTCGTAGTTTCAAAGTAAATGGAATTGATCAATCCACTTTTAAATTGTTGTATAGTCTCACTGTATGGATCCACACCGCTCATACCATAGTGTCAACAGATCTCTTTTTCTCTGAATTGAAGAAAACACAATACCCCCACTTTATACATCAGATACCAGGATCAATAAAGCAACATTCAAATGAATGATTTGAATGTTGCATGTGCATGTATGTGCATCAATGTTTTACTGTGACATTGATGCACATGCTCCAATATGCTGCAGTGCTCCAGCAAATATCCTGGATTATTTTTTACCAAAACTTTATGCTTAAACAACTGCCCAAAGAAGATTACAGGAAAGTCTGCCAATTAGTTTGAAATCGTAATCAAATCAAGAAGCAATAAATACTTGTGTAAATCAGATTGCGCCGTAAAAAACATCTCTATTCAAAAATGTTAAGGTCACAAGCTAGCCCAAATGTCTGTTCCTCCTCTAAATGGAAATAAGGTTTAGGAAAAAATGATTTGTACTGAAAACAAACTTGAAAAAATGATTTGAATGAAGTAGGAAGGAAGGTAGCAGCTGTTTTTATCCTGTTCCTTATATGAAATTGTTGCTGCCCTCTGTCCAGAGGTATTGTAAGACGAATCCCCCTGAGTCACAACAGCTGGACAGACATTTACATTCACTTTAGGCTTCCAAGATCAGACGTGCACAAGTAACATCAGAATTTTAGTAGTGGATTTTCAAATCTAGCTAGCTTTGCACCCTCATCTGCACAAGCAACAGAAGAAAAATACACACACACACACACACACCTCCCCCCCCCCCACACACACACAAAAAACACTATAGACACCAAAGCATATTTTCATTAGCAATATAATACTTTTACAGGTCACATTAAAAATCAACTGTAATACAGTAAACGTTTCTATTTAAAACCCCTAAAACTGTTTGAATAAAAAGTCAATCTGGACTTTATTTGTACTCAAATGTTGTGGATCCAGTGACAGTTACATGGATACACATACTTAAATTTAGCAGGCTTGGATAAACATTTCAACAGAGCCTGTTTTGTAAGAAAATATTAAATGATTACGTATATGATTGGAAATTAACTGCATATTCAGCTCTATCACCCTTGTTTGTTTTGTCCTTTCTTCTTTTTAATGCAAAGCCACTTGAACGAGTTGCGTTTTTTCATTGAAAATCTCGCATCTCACCGCGTGGGTGGCGTGCAAGGAATGTGCCGCGTGTCAGAGAAACAGGAGAGCCGCCGCTCTGCGCGCGCTGTCGGCGCATGGAGGGCAGGCACTGTGCGCGCAGCGGGAATAATTCAGCACCAAGGTCAGCGGTCAGCGTTTCCAGCAGTTTGTGCGCTCTTCCCGTTCTCACACCGCACTTTCAGATATTACAGATGTGCCACAAACATTCTCAGTAAAGTTGGTTCTGACGTCTTTCTCCACACGCTTGTCATACAAAACAAAGTTCTGTACACACCAGTATATTCATGTAGACAAGTCGCACTTTTAGACACCCACAGATCAAAGAGCGGTGTCCTCAGTTCATGGCTTCCGAGGGAGAAAAAAGAGCCACTCATTTATGATGAATACTGTGAACTCATATTTGGCTCTGGCTGGAATAATTAATCTGGCGGCCCTCTAATTCTCCATATGTGCAGCTCCCCCCCCCACCCCACTGAGATAAGAAATAACCAAAGACAATGAGGAAATGGAAGGTGAATGTGCACTGAATATCGGGATCAGGGTCTTTTCTGGAAGGGTATGACTACAAAGGGATTAAAAATATATAAAAAAGAACCCCATTAACAATAGCAAGCAAATATTAATTAAGGGCTACATACCTTCTGGTAACTGACATGGATGATAAAGGAGCGAGAGGGGAGTCGTGGGGGGGGGACAAATATGAAGTCACAAATTAGATCATTGCTTCACTCACCAACATCATGAGTACAGACGACAACCCAAAGTCGTCTGTCATGTTAATTCTTCATTGGTTTCATAGCAACTGGAAATCATTTCATTTCCTTCCAAATCAGGGCATTTATTTGCTTTCATAGAATGAGAATTCATGGATAGACGCAAATACCAGTTTTCTATAAACAATGTTTATTAAGCTTCTTGCGCTTTCTGGAGCCACAAGGTCAACTATTCTCCCGTTTTCCCCTGAACTGAATTCTGCCAGTGGATGTGTGAAAATGTGCTTTCAACATCTAATGTTATGGTTGCACATTGCAGCACGTGAAAAAGAAAGTGAATTAATTAGCGGGGTTTTTTTCTAATTCATTCATAGCGGGGATGTGAATTTAAAAGGTAAACGGGGATCAAAGGCCGTTCTGCGCAATTTCTAGCATATTTTTTGTTTAATCCGAGCATATGTAAAAAGGGGCAAGTTATTTTGGGTTCATGTCAAGAGAGCAACGAAATGAACAATGCAAAGTTTCAAATGTGAACTTTTGGTTTCAGAAATGGATTTGTCGAATGTCTCACACGTAAAATATGACTGCTTGAATTTTCTGCAAATCAAAAAAAAAAAAAAAAAAAAAAAAATCACTCCGTATTGTTACCAATAACAACAATTACCCATGAGCACATAGATAAATGTCCAAATAGATTTCATTTTTTTACATGTCATTTTTCACCTAAACAAAACGCCAAAATCAATTTAAAAAAAAAATGTTTGGTTTTCATTGCCGTTCTTTCTTGCGTAAGTGTACAGAAGGAGAAAAACAAACATAATTTTCCCCATCAATCGCAAATCTAGTGTTATTCTCATAAGCAACAAGTGAAGACACTTTTGCAGAATTTGAAAAACCACACACAGGCAAAAGGCTGTAAATTTGCATCGTTTTTATAATTTCTAGATTACTTTCATCACTCCTCATGATCAACATCGTCATATAACAGTGGAATGCGCAGCTTAGATACACAGACACTGGAGGAGAGAAACAACGACAGCGGGCTGAGATATTTCAGCAGCAGGAACTTACCCCTGAGAACAAGGTCGCTGTGTCTCAACGACCTGCAGCAGTGAAGTTGGGATAAAACTCCTGCGCTCTGCTTCAGCAGCGGCTGCACAGTTCTCTCTCTCTCTGAACCAAAGCGTCTCCAAGTCTCGCCCTGCCTCTCTAGAGACGAGGCATGCTTGTGGCTCTCTGCGCGCAGGGGCGCGATTTAAATACCAAGCGACGGGAGCCTCTGTGACGAGGGTGGGAAGGAGCCGTGCGCGCGCATTGAAATCTACTGCAGGTGGGTTAGGTAGCCATCATCGTAAGTGAGTGCGCAACAGTCGTCTCAACTTACATTCCACACTTTATTGGCTTCTGTGGCTTTGCACAGAAAGCAGGAAGACAGACAAAAAATTCTAGCGAACTGGGTAAACAAACATTATATTGAAAGTTTTCTAAAGCTCAAAATACTCAAGTTACTTTAGAAACTTGGCATGTAAAATGGTCCATTTAATTTCCATCAACCAATTACTTTAAAACTCAGTTTACAACATTCCTGTGATAAGTAATAATAATAATAATAATAATAATAATAATAATAATAATAATAATAAGGTGGAGGGAAATTGTTTTATCTTTTAAATACAAGATCTAAAGCATGATGTGCTTATACATTTATTCTACTTTACTTTAAAGTGAACTAAATAAAATACTGTGCAACTGTGCATTTTTATTCAGATGATAACAGCTTTCATCCTGGTTCAGAGCAGGATCAGAAACAATGTTTTTTAGCTTATCACACGATAAGCTAAAAAAATTTGCATATAATGCAAAAGCGTGTTGTATGCAAATTGAAAATGAGTCAGACAGAAACTTCAGACTAGCCAAGACTTTGCCAAAACATAACTGAAACATGGAAGAACTTGTTTATAATGAAAAGAAAAAACTTGTTGGTCTCATGATACTGGTAGGTGTGGCAGAACAACACTAATACCCTGAGTAGATTATGCCCTCAGTGGTGACTTCACCATGCTGTGCGCTCAGTGCAGACAAAGAAAGTGTTCAGAATAGACTGGAAGACAGATTTAGCTAAATTCAGGACAATGCTTAAAGAAAAAACATTTTGCTGTAAATAAGTGACTTTTTTTTTTTTTACCTTCTACTAAATGGGCAAGCCTGACAAGAAAAACCTTATGAAAACAACCTGATCATTTTCATTTTTACTTTAAGTTAATTTAATAACATTGGTTATTAATCTTATTTGGTGCAACTTTGACATTTTAGGATTAAGATTTCAGTGGAGAAAAGGTAGGAAGGTTAGAACAAGCTTAATTGCGATGAAATACACAAAAATTTCACAACTCGCAGATGAAGGTTTTTGTCTTTTTAATCTAAACAGGCTAATGCAATTAGCTTTGACTTCATGGCTAGTTTGTGGTCTCCAGCTACATCATCATCACCACAGATAATGTCTAATCTTCTTGAAATGCTAGAAGGAGCAAGAAGGCCTACAACCTCTTGATGGCAAAAGGTTATTTTTATTTTAAAAAAAGTAAATAAAAAGGGTGGGCTACAGTTTTTCTGAGGCTTATTGCAGCAAAGACAACAGGACATCAGATCCCTATGCACTCTGAGCACTGCTCTTAACAGTTTTCCTAAACACACTCACAAATTGCACAGTCCCCAATAAACAATGTAAAACAGTCTGGAAGCTCAACCTCAGTGATTAAAAGTGTATTCTATGTGGTCTGACAACTCAAACTAAGTGTATCCTCTAGTAACTTCGCATCATTCACCTCTAGTAAATCACATTTTACTCAGTCATTTAACATGTTAAAAGGTCAGCATGTCATATTATTGAGTATGCCACTTCTTTGGCAGATATATAAAAAACTTTGAAAGGCTCTCAAAACTGAACTTAAACTGTCTGGGTGGGTATGTTGTGTGCCCAGGCAAAGTGGTTTGGTCAGATAATTTGAAGAAACCAAAGACTACAAGTCACAACAACAACTTCAGAGGCATCTTTGCAAAGAATCAGATTAGAGCTTATAAAAAAAATAAATATTTTTCTTCTTTCCTCCCTTACTAACTGACATACACCATTGTGTGGGGTTAATAAAATTTATACACTGAGTGTTCTCAGGGCAGGATCAGTTTTCAAAGCAGAACAAAACAAAAACACAGTATGTTCTGTTTTCTTCCCCTTCTACAGCAGAAGAAATACTAGCAGATTTTCAGGAACATTTTCTTGCATCTCCTTTATTCTTTTTTCCTCCTCTATTCTTATCTTCCTTTTTCCTTTGTAACATTTTGCCACGCCGCCCACTTTTTTCATCTTTGTGTGTGTCCACTGAAATAAACCTAAAGGAACCAAGCATGCATCGATACCGCATAATAGCCAATGCCATATGAGGCTCTACTCATGAAAGTAAACCTGTTGGGCTACTCCTTGATACTCAGACAGGTGATTCACTTTCAGACAGGATATGTTTAAAGAGACAGAAAGAAAACAAAGCAAAAGATGCCTTCCGATCAAAACTGGATTCTTAACTATGATTAATTTACTGACAACAATTAACAAGTCAACAATTTACTATCCAAAGCAACAAGCAGATATTGACTGTAATTTACTAAGTGTATGCTTTCAATTATAGATCTGGAAACACTGACTAGATTTTATATCAGAAGAGAAAACCAACAAAAGAAATACTGTTTGCACAAATGTACTCAACCACTGAAAGTAAGAAGAGCACCTGTTACAATGAGACTCAATTTTCTCTGCAATATCCACATAGAGGTGCTGGGCTATGAATAAATAGTTGGCAAATCTAGTTGTGTACTTGGCCAAGGTATACATGACTGGTCAGAAAAGATTTACAGTCAAAGTAAAACTGAGTAAAGTCCAGTGAAGTAAAGTAATTTTTATTTTTAATTCAGCTTCTGATTTTGTACGTTTGCTCACTTACAAATTTGAAACATTTTGGTTTAGTTTATTAGTTTTATTTTAAAAAGATGACAGAGCAAAAACTTTCAGAGCAAATTAAAATCATTTCCATCAAGAATATTGTTTATAAACATGAAGGCCAACAACTCCTCAGAAACAGAGATAGGAGAAACATATTAGAATATACTTAAAGGATTTATTTTTAGAAACAGTCACACAGACGCTCATTCAGTACACACATACACCCACCTTCCATGGTCGGCCATGTCATTATGTCAATCACTTCCTGCTTGAGTGGGACCATCTGCCCTCTCATAAAGCCATACACCATGTGGATCACTGTGTAAAGCTCCTGCTTATCTATAACGTTTCTCAGAGTTAAAACTCTTGGTAAAAATGACATTTGTTTCTTTTTACATTTCTGAAACACTTTTCTGTTATCCCCAAGACACATAACTTTTTTTAAAAATTCGCATTAGGGAAAATGTAAGTCTTAATATTGTCTATACACAACTTCTTTCCATTGTTAGCTGCTGTATACATTTACTACAGAGCAAGAGCTTTTAACCAAGTTTATTCATTCAGATTTTAAAACGAAGAAAAGTGCTTTAAGAAACTCATAATACAGAGGTTAATTTAGCTAGGGATCAGAATGAATTTCTCAATCATGAAGCACAATTTCTAAATTTGATCCAAACAAATGTATTTATATTCTGCTGTGGAAAAATCTACTGCAACCACTACTTTAAAACATGCTAATCTAATCAATTGTTCCTTTAGAAAACATTGTGTTTTAAGATCCACACCTGGATTGTACAGCTTAAGAAAGACTGTGATTAACTAATGCACATAATGAAAAACAACTTAGACTCTCACAGAGGACAACTTAGTAGGCTTCAGGCAATTCCTAATCATAGAAGTGTGCAGAAACTCACTTGAACTGAGCCAGGTTAGGAGTAATTTATCAATACAAAACAACAGTGAAAACCATGAATGGATGTCTGCTGTGCATACCTTGGAAGTGCTTTAATTGTATGTACACCCCAGGTGTGCTACATTGATCGATGAGTCCTGCACACCAGCCAAATGGAGAGGATGGACTATCTCCAAGACAGTAGGGGGAGGGGCAGCACAGCTGATACACATTTTAATCAAAACAAGAAAAAAAAACAGCTGAACAATTCTAGGACTTTTGGGAAATTTTATTTTCAAATGTCCTGTAATATGTGATTTAGTAGTTGTAGTAATTTAGTAGTGCAAGTAGTTTTGAAAAAAAGTAATTTTTTTATTTCCGAAGTGGATAACTTATACTGAACAATATTTAGGGAATAGAAGGTGAGGTTAATGGGTTGATGAGGTATTTTAATACTTTCTCATAACCTACTTAGGATATTCAATCATAGTTTTTTAGGCTTCATTCACAGAAATGGAATGTGTGCACTCTCTTTGTTTTTGGGGCTGTTTTTGTCAAGTTCATATTGAAATTATTTCATTTTTTGTATCATTTGCACTTAATGTTTTTGTAACATTTGACGTGAAAGTCCAGGTGATCTTACAAAACTAGTGCCGAAAAAACACAGTTTTCCAATTATGATGTTTCCATTAAATATGAAATAAAAATAAAATCACATGTGAACAAGCTTGCAGTAGTTCCAGAGACACAAGATATCTGATCAAATTGGTGACTCTTCCAACATCAACTATTATCCATATAGTTGATGGATAATCAACTATATGGTGACTCTTCCAACATCAACTATTATCCATATGCAATTTTGAAATATCATTCCCTTCCAGCTTTAGATGGATAAAAATTATAAAGGCTTTTTTTTTTATCTTAAGGCAAAAAAACCTTTCACTCTTTATACTTTGCCTGTGTGCCTTTCAGGGTTAAAATTACATTACAGACTGAATCTAGTTGCAGGACAGATGGTCTCTTAAATGCATATCTGCTTAATCGGACGATTTACCTTCAAGCTGCTTTCCTAAAAACATACTGATGAAATGGCTGGAAAGAGCCAGCAGGGGCACACACAGTTCATAAGTCCTTAAGTCTGTGTATCAGTGGGGAGGAAAAAAAGGGGATTGCTTTTAGAAAAACAAGATTTAGTAGTAAAAGTGTGTTCCATTTGAAATTTAGAGGATCATTAAAGTACTGGACACAGATGTACAGAACATATTAATCTTTTGACAAGTTAGAAAACCAGTATACAGCATATTTGCTCAACCAAGCACATGTAAAATCTAAACGCATGGCTCAATCTCACTACACTGAGAGGGCAATTTATTAAGCAGTACAATTTTCCCCATTATCTAGTTTACTCTCACTATTTGCTTAATTTCTGCCATGGCACTAAATGTGTGCAAGAGCAAACACAATTTTGCTCCCTTATGCCACAAACACAAAAGATGTATTGAGGTGACCAAAGATAATATTAATTTTGTCATGATGTGTGAGTTTGTTGATCCACCAAAACGTAGACAGTAGCTGGGAGCATGGATCGTGTTGAAGGTTTAATGAAAAATAAAAATGAATAAATAAGAATGAAGGGAGTCAGAGGAGAAGAAAAATAACAAGAACCAAGAACAACAAGGAGGTAACAGGTTAGACAGGAAAAACAGGAATAAATGGAGGGAAACCAGCAAGTAGGAACTGAGAATGAGGTGCTTAAGTACTTTGAGGTTGAATGTTCAACACAAGACCTGGGCTGATGAGCTAACAGGTTACAGGTGTTGGGAGAGAGTAGAAGGCAGGTTGAGGAGACTGAAAGAGAAAGTGGCACATGGGCCGCAGGAGAGCACACTGGGGACTAGCAAATGAATCAACCCAAAATAACAAGACATAACAAACATAATAAAAACTAGAGTAACTAAGACACAATAAATAATCAATTAACAAACATGAAATCACTAGGAAGGAATTGAAGTAGAAATAGAAACAATGCAGAACTTTTAGAAAGAACTAAGGAACACAAATAATAACAAAACCCAAATTAAACTCAATCAACCCAGGATCCAGTTAATATTTTATTTTTAATTTCATTAACAGAAAACTCCATGTCATCGTCTTACAAATGCAGTCAATGGAACATTTAAAAAATGTGTCTGGTTGAATGCATTCCTACCAGTGAGTTAAGTTGCAAACCATATAAGACACCGGAATTACATATTCATTTAACTAGTTCATTTAGAACTGAATTTTTTTATTGAAATTAAAAATGTATCAAAGTACACAATAATGACATGAAGTCTTTACAAATACATTGTGCTTACAATTATTACACAGAAAGTAGTCTTAGACCACTGAGCTCTGTTTTCTTAAATCCTTAGTCAGTCATGGCAGGTGAGTATTCACAATGAGTTTTCCAATGTGTTTCTTCTTGTTAACAAAGAGTTGTTCAAATCCAGGTAATTATGCATACATCCTTAAACCATATACTTGTTAAACAGGAAGAGTTGTAGCATAGACAATTACATAACAAAATAGAACAAGTTTTCTTTGGCAACATTTACTTGACTGTCCCACCCCAGTCATGTGGGTGGGACTGTAGTCACAACCCTCATTCTATCTTGTCTGTCCTCATTTTTTTTTGCAACAGTAGATACACATACACTTTGAGCGATGAAGACAACAAACACATTTTTAAAAAGGAAAGAAAATTCTTAAAAGGGCTAAAACGCACAGAAAATTGTTTGTTTTTTGAATAATAATAAAACATTGATGAGGTAACAGTGTCACAAAAAAGTTTTCAGCCAAAAAAATAAAAAATAAAAAAATTGTACAGCCCACTATAAAATGAGGTGTTATTACCAGGTTAAGATTCTGTTGTTTCTCATAAAAGAACAATTTAAAAGAAATGTATAAAAAGGGAACTTTTCAGTCAAGATTTACAAAGGAAATCCACTAAGTACTGAGTGATGCAGTTCTTTTAAGTTTTACAGAAAAAAAAAACAAAAGAAATCAAGCCGGTGTGTCCATAAAAGATCTGAAGACAAAATCTGGAGTGTTCAAAGCTACGATTTAGGAATGTTCTAAATTTTAATAAGATCCGTTGAAACATGTGCAGAACATTTTTAATGAGGGTATTTAAGTTCTCTAAGTAAACTCAGAAGCAAAAATAAGAGAAAAAAATAGTCTTGTTCCCATACATTTTAACTCTTTCATACAGTTAGTGATCAACTCTTGGCCTGAAAAATAATTACTTTAATCCTCAATGAGATCAGGATGAAAACATATTATGAAAGCTTAAATATGATCTCTCAAAGACCTTTTGACCTGGATCTACAAACATTGTTCTGCACCCAGGCTCTATCTTTGCATCTTACTATCTGTTCTGTCTCATTCACAAAGCAAATAGCACTAATAATATAATACAGTGATGGAAATAAAACTATCAAGTGTACCATGTCTAAAAACTGTATCTGCACTCTTTGTGAGTTAAGTAAGCTTTTCTGGTTCAATGTAATCTGCCAGGATCACAGTAAAAATTAGGTACTGGCAGTGGAGCAAGTTGTTTTTTTTTTCCTAATTGAGGCCTGCCTTAGCATTACATAGAAGAAGCATTGAAATGCCTTCAATACTTTCATGACATTGAAGGCAACCTATTGTGCCTGGAAGACACCTATTGCCTTCCAGGCACCTATTGTTCTTCAGTCAATAGAATGTCTCTTTATTTATTGGGGCCTGCCATAGCAATGCATGGAATGTATGCATTACGTAATGCCTCCATGCATTATGTGCCTTCACTCACGTAATGCACGAAGGCATGCACGTAATCTATGCCTTCCATGCATTACAAGGAAGGCAATGCATCGGGAGGGCATTCCCTGTGCATTGCACTTTCATGCATGTAATGCTGGAAGGCACCTATTGCTCTTCTGTCAGTAGAATGTCTCTTTATTTATTGGGACCTGCCATAGCAATGCATCGGGAGGGCAGTGACTGACTTCCGAAGTATGTTACTTTTTAACTGCATTAGAGGGAGGTGGAAATATTTATTGGGAATGGCTTCACAAGTTTGGCAGACATAAAAACTCGGCTCTTTTTTCAGCTTGTGCATGTTTAATCTCTACAGCCCTTTAAAGCTTTAGGTTATTGTTTCAGCTATTCATTCTTCAAATAATATATTTTTTGTCAAATTTAGATTTCTGTCATAAATAGCCCTTGTGATTTTGTTTTTTTTTTGGTTTTCGTCTTATTGTTCGTTTTGCCAAGGAAATATGCAGTTTGGCATTTAAATCATACTGTGCCTTCTCAATATGACAATTTGGAGCCCAGACATTGCCAGCTTTGATTAGCATTGCTGGAGAGGTCAAGATTAAGTGGGCAGCACAGGGAAAACTGAGATAAGACTTAAAAGGTCTGAATATGTGCAAGATGGTGCCAGTAGTTCCCCACCGATCATAATTTTGGAGTACTTTTCTTTTTATGTGATCCAAAACATAAAATTAGTCTGGATTTGCAGGTGCTGGGTGGAACCTAAAATCTCTTAAGACCCCTGGGCCACAGGGAGGCAGAAACTCCCCTGGGTAATTTTATGCAGAATCTTTCACTTGAAAAGAAAACACCCACACTGTGTTGGAATTGAGATCATCTTGTAACCAGCAAATTGAGCAACTAAAAGGGTCAATGCTGTAGAACGAAAGACCAAGGATTACAAAAAGCCACAGGCAACACTCAGCATAGAAATGAGCTGTTCTTGCACTTTGTTGAGGTCATCAGGCAAAACCATTATCTACACAGAAAATCTCTGCATTTTTGTTGCATTTCTGATTACTTACAAACTGTTGAGGGTAATAACAGTAGCCAAAGGTGTCAACACTGAAAAGCTTGTGGGTGGTGTGCAAAAGCCTGCATTAAATATTTGAGATGTGGGAAGTTTTTCATCCAAACCATTTCTCATTTTACCCAACTCTTGCTTACATTTCCAAATATTTTAGAACACATTAGCTGAGTCCACATTTGTTGTGCAATTTACAGTTAAACTTATTTTTGTTTAATAACCATTTTATAAAGATTTTTAAAAGTTTTTTGAGAACTGTTCAGACCTCTTATCTACAAAATTGACATTGACAAAATTATATTTTTGAGCACTTCTTTAATATTGCCTTGCAAACACATTAATATCAAACAAAACATATCAATGGGGCTCATAGAGCCATTTTAGTGCAATAGAGCCATTTTATAGTGCAATCAAGTAACTGTTACTTTCAGTTTAAGGAATTTGGTATATATCATAGAAAACTTAAAAGAAATTTGACTTTGCAATTTGACCTCTCTTTTTTAAGAATTTGTTTTTACCGACTTCAGCACGTCTTCACAAGTTCATAACAATGCCTTTCCATTATGCTAATCACAACCGTTTTTAGGAATGCACTTAATAACTTTGTTGCTATAGTTAGCAACTTTTCAGACCCTTCTAACAAAATCTTTTGAAAATAGTGACTAGCAACTTCTTTTGTTTTATTTTTTAAAGGTTTGATTTGCTCTAGTGGTCTTTATTTGAGAGTGGTCAGACAGGAAATTGGGTAATGACAAAGGTTTCTGGCCAGGACTCGAAGTTGTGACAGCCGGGTCAAGCTCTAAGCAGAAAAAAGAAAGCGGTGCTATTGTTCGCCATGATAAGAAAACATTTCAACATGTTCTTCAGTGGATTGGTGAGATCAAGTAGTTTGTCTGGCTTTCAATTTTTGCCCTGATCATCCTTTTGGGTCTGCTACAGCAACTAGAGCATGAATGTAACATTATAATCCACACGAGGCTGCTTTGTGGAGTTTTAGCATATAACCGCAGTAGATGTAGAAATGACTTCAGTGTAGCTCAATAATAGGCTCCATGTGAGTGTCAAACTATTTCAAATTCATAATCTGTAAGTGACGGGATGAGCCCACTGGAGCTATTGATCTCAACAACTTTAAATTAGTTTTGGAAAAACTTTTCCAAATGAGCACAAATTTTGTTTTGTGTCGCAGAGGTCCCCAATGATTTATGCAGACATGGCGTGCGACCATAATGGCTGCTGCATATATAAACACTTTCTCTGAGGAAAAATAATAATGAATGTTGTTACGATGGGCAACAGCTAATGCCTTTATCTAATAAATGCCAAACAATACCATTATGTTAGACATTGATGATATTGATGTTGCAGTGCATCTTCTTTTTACACACTTGCTGCACACCTATGAAAGGCTCACTGCACCCTGGGTAAAACATGATTACATTTAACATAATAAAGTTAATCGTTTTTGAGGATTTAAGATTGCGTTTCATCCCACAGTATGAAGTGCATGTGTCATAGATATGAGACATAAGGGAGAGTTTTATCATACAAGCCTCCAATCTGAATGTGTAGAAATGAGATCAGAAAATCTCAGCCCAATTAATAGAGTTAATTAGAGAGTTAATTACAGTGTTTAATAGTAAGCTGTAAATAGTTGTGCTCTACAACCAGGCACGTTTTTACTACAACTCCATAAATGTCAAACTCATGTCAGTCATAAAAACCATATGGCCTCTTTAGTCAATGTGACTTTTCTGATAATCATAAAAAGTGGGGGAGTCTGATCTCAGAGCAGAACAGCGTCTTTGGGAAGGGAAATGACAACAGGCTGGTCTTATGTTTGCCTGTGTATTTGAGCATGTTCCTCTCTGCTTCAAAACTGCTGCACATACCTTATACAGTGGCTCAGGATGGTTCATTTGTTAATGTAAAGCATTGTCTTCCTCACATTGATGTATTTTTTCAGTTCTGTACTCTATATTAGAGTAAAGACTATCATTGTACTGCAGGATGTTTTGAATCAGAATGTTTTATCTGCGTGTTGATCTTAATGTAAACAAGGAATCTGTGGGAGCTATAGCTTGTTCTTTAGAAATATACCAGACAGAAAAAAGGTGCATACACACTCTTTCATTAAAGTTGTTTAATTTCCACAATATATTATTAAAAATATTTACCTCTTTGTGAAGCTATTTTCTTTTTTTTTGTTATGTGCTGATCTGATCACCCTGATGCATGAAACCCAGCAATATCCATGGTTTAAAATGGTTCCTGCTTCACCACAACCAAGTAAAATTAATGGATCATTTCTGCAGATTTTGTTTAACTTTAGGTAGGTAAATCAGTCATTTGAATCATGTGTGGAGGACAATGTATTTGTCCACAAATACACTCATATGGATTGTATTTGTGTATTTGTGTATCCACTCATATGGATTGTATTTGTGTATCCACTCATATGGATTGTATTTGGTGCATTGGTGACCAAAATATGGTCACCAATGCAGACATAGTAATGTAGTCTATAGACACCAATGCAACATGCAGCCACATAATCTTTAGAGTTTGAACCTCAGGCACCAATCTCTTGACTGGATATACAAAAATAAGTAAGAGAAAACTTATTTTCAGGACACTCTAGATATAAACCATTTTCCATTCTTTCTTCTTGTGTAACTGCAACCAAAGTTGTTAGCATTGTCAGCTGCCACCAAAACCACCATGCTATTTAGGTTCAGTAATAACTTCAATGGTGACACATTTTAATTTTTTTTTTTTTACTTTGGCATTCAAACTCTGTAGTGGTCATATAGTGCTGCCTCAAATGAGAAACTTAAAACTCTTTCCCTCAATTCAAAAAATAATGTCATCTAAAGACAACGATGACAAAATAAACATGGACACCAGAATTACTACTTGACAACAACTGGAATGAAACTGGCATGTTTCAGTCAATTTAAAGCTGTTGTTCACCTGCAATATAGGATTATGATTTAGGAAATGAAACTATAGATTATGATATAAGAAACATAACTCTGAGTCACAGATAAGATGCAGCAGATTACCACAGAATTGAACTTTAAATAATTAAAAATGCATTGAGTACATATGAAGAGAATTCCCATTTCACACACACTGTATTTTGTTAAAATCTGTTTTTCTTAAGTATTGGGTAGTAAGTACTTTTTTTTAACTTTGATCTTATGGTTTTGGAATCTTGTTTTCTCTGAAGCAATTTTTCAAGGGACTAATGAACACAAGGTGATTGCAAGGGGAGTCCAAATATCTCCAATTAACTGTAATTTACTGTAATTAAGTGTGTGGTAGGGTAGAAAACCAGCTTTAATCAGTGGCAGCATTAGGGGCGGCTGGATTCCACTTCCAGTTTGGCAGCATCAGCTCAGCTTATCCAAAGCAAACTATTATTATTATTACTAAGTTTCCCATCAAAATTCAGTGTGCTTGATGGAAGTTCAGTATTACAAAACTACTTGTATGTTTTAAAATATATTTCTATGTTGTTATTATTGTCCCATTTAAAGTACAAATGGGAGGGGCATCTAATCATTACCCCAGAATGCAAAACAACACATTCAAATGCAATTGGAGGTCTCAATTGAAGAAAAGTAGACTTTTGCTTCTCTCTTTCTCCAAAAAATGTAAGTTATACAGGAAAAAATGCAGGATTTTTCAGATTTTCTCCATGATGAGCTACAGAAGATGGTAGCTTTATTGCTGAAAACACTGAGTTCCACTGAGTTCCTTGAAACCTAAAGAAAAACTGAGCTGTTTAGAGTTGCTTTTGAAAAAAAAAAAACATGGCCGACATAAAAAAAGTCAGTGTCAGTGTGATTTGTTGGCTTTAAACAACAGGACTAGCGAGTTACTTTTAATAGATTTTGACACAAATAAAAGCCTTTTCATCCGATCAGATGGACCTTTTTCTTTTTTTTTTTTTTTTACCAAAAACTAACAACTAAGAGTAGGGAAGTGTTTCTGCTGCAAGGGACTTAGCCTTACATGTTTTCATCCAGAATATGACCAATAATCCATGAGTCATGACGGTAGCAGGTAGGATGGCTGCTGAGACTTAAAAAAGTGGTGACAAGGACTATCTATCCATATTCCATTTAGATGTTATTTGTTTGATTGATGTACATTCTTGGTAGTCACTGGTAAACGGTGTATTGAACAGTCACAGAGATGACATAAAAATCTATCATTACAAACTCAAAATATATCATAAACAAAGCAGAGGATTTTGCTTTGTGACTTATGTAAAACTGAATAACGTATTGTACAATGTACAATGCAAGTCTTTTTTTATGCTGGAATTTTTTAACACACCCTGGATTATGTTTCATTTGCTGTCATGCTGTGGAAGTGGCTTGTATGGGTGGACACATCATCGGTGCATCTGTTCGGTAATCATTCTAGGCATTTGTGGTGAATAACTGCACCTGTTTTGCAGGTCAAAACATAAATAGTTAATGCTTGAATATAATTCTGCCTGTTCTGGTCCTGTTTTGTTGCCAAAGTATCTGGAAGTGTAGTGGGGCTCAGTTGTACACAAATCTAGTTAATAGAAATGTGCTTTGTATCTTAGGCTTTAAAAATGTTACCTTAAAGACACCAATAATCTCTCCTCTTTTGAATAAAGAAGAGGGATCAGACATTTAGCTAAACCAAAGACAAACTGCAAAATATGAATCATCAACAGGCGTTTTTGTTTTCTATAAACTTTAGCAGTAATCATGAACTTATATAAAACTTTATTTGCATTCTAGTCTGACTTTTCACCATCACAAATTATTATATGATGGTGGTTCCAAAGCAAATAGTTAGTTACCCAACACAGTTTAAATAGGAGTTCTCTCAGTCACACAGCAACCTTTTTCTTTTAAGTTTGCTGATTTGAATTCCCTCTTTAAAGTCTGAAATTAAAGATTGTATCTTACCTTGATTCTGAAGAGGTCAAAGACACCTTTGGTTTCACAGCCTTCCCATAAGTCTGTATTCTGCTTGCATACCTTTTAAATGTACCACGCGTCACATTCCTATTTTTGCTTTAACCTGTGAGAGTTCTTACAATTATTTAGTCTACAGATTTAAAGACTTAAGAGAGGAATGAAACTATATAGTATTTTTTTCTGAAGTATGTATGGTCATCGTTTTAGTGTCAGTAGTCTGTACTTCGTTCTGAGATTCTCAGTTGTTGGGAGTTAATTAAAAGCTGTGTGTTTGCTTTGTTTTCTCCCACTGTATGGATAAAGTATTCTGTAAACCAGTTTGTTCTTATTAACTTGTTAATTATACAGACATTGTTGGTCCTGTTTGGTTGCAGAGCAAATTATAAAACTGGCAAAAGAAAAAATATTTATTGGTGCATATTAATTCACTATGGTCCCCAACACAAGCTTTATTATAATCTATAGCGTTATGAAGTTATTGGAATATGTTAAAAATGTTTACCAGGCTATATTTTGAGATTTTGCTTATGCTATTTACTGGAGCTATATGAAATAAAACAAAAAATAGTAGCATACACCATTTGTTGAAAGAGAATAAGGTATTATAAAACTTGCTGTCATCTGGAAAAACCCTTCACATTTATGTTAATATTTTACTACCAAAACATTCTACACTAAATATACAATGATATCTGTGGCTGTGGATATTTACATTAGTGTGATTCCTTGGTTTTCTTTTTTTTTTTTTTTTTAATTTGCAAGAATTTGGAAAGCTTTTCTCACATTAATGTAATGGAGTATTTGTGTGTAGATGTTTGAGGAAAGATATTCATTTAATACCATTTGAAATAAGGTTGCAACATTGCAAAAGACTGGCACCAAACACACACCATGTGGGAACCTAAAACAGTAGAACTACAATTATAAAAACCACACTGGATGCCACTTCTGTCCGAAGTGATAAAGAGAAAAATGTTCATCTCTATGATGTCCCGGGTTTTGTTTTACAGATAAAATTTAGTTTTTTGCCACAATTTATGAGAAATAGTGTTAAAGGACCAAAGTTGCCTCTCCTTGGTCAATATCAAGAGAATAATAAATTAACTTTCTAAATTTAATGTCAAAGCAACATAAGCTGCATTAATAGCAACTTTAATGATGTCTCAGGGCATAATGTGAGTCATGCTGTTTGCTTTTTTTAATCAACAATCCTGTCTCATGGGACAGATGCTCAGAGATAAAAGGTTATTAACCATAATAGGCTAAAGTTTGTGGTATGAAATAAAGCTGTTGCTGTGCCAACCTGATGTTTCTTGAAAAACACCTTGTGTGATTCAGTCCAAACATTTCACAAAAACCTCACACAAAACACCAACTTATGACTTCATCTTTTTAATGCTCCTTTGTTTCTCCTCTCTTCTGGACAGAAGAACAAATTTAAATGTTACACAAAAAACACAAATTTTATAACAAGGCCTGTAGATTTGAATTCAGTGACATTCAGTTCAACAGCAGAAACTAAATCATTTCTTGAAGGGTAGAAAACTTTTATAAACTTCTGTACAAATTATACAAATGAGACTCATTACGAGTTCAAATGACAGATGTGCTCCTTTCAGTGTAGACAGCATTGTTTGTCATAAGAATGATGATCCGGGTAATCATGAAGAACAAGAGATTGATTTTGAGGATGAGGTTACGGAGGTGATTCGTCTTAAGTCAGGAAAAGAAGCATGTTAGATCAGATAATGATTGTTTTGCAGCAAAGCATCTTGAAGACATGAAGGTGGTAAAGAAATGGCATGTATTACTGTACAAAGGGGTGAGCATTGTACAAAAAAATAATTCTTTTTCACAGCAAGCAATTTCTACTGAAATGGTAAAAGCAGATTCAGAGAACATTAGAATGAGTATTTGTAGGTGTCGTCTTTAGAAAAAAGGTTACACTGAATATTCAGGTTAATCTGTTTATGTTGGATCAACTTTCCCCCATTGGAAAAGCTGCCTGTAATTGACATCATCCTGTACATGCTCAAGTTTGATGTTTATTCAGCAATAATAAGGTTTTTGAAAATTGGCAAACTAAACTTACTGAGAAGAAAACAACAGGATTAAAGTTCTTTGAAAAAAAGTATTCATGCCCCTTAATGTTTTCCATGTTTTTTCTTGTCATAACCACAAACCTCAGTGTATTTTTTGGGAATTTATTTGATAGATTAACACAAACTAATGCATAATTGTGGATAATGGAAAAAGGGAGTAAAGGTTTTCACTTTTTTTTTTTTTCCAAAATGCCCCATTTCGCTTCAAAAGTCACCTAACTGGTAAGGTATCCCTCTGTGTGTAATGTAGTTATAAGTCCAGCTGTCCAGTGAATGCATTGGGTACTTTACGGACCATTGGTGAACAAACGTTCACACAAATTTCATTCTCTGGGTGTGCAAAACTAGTGGAGACATGCTGCAAAAGACTTTCAACTATAATTTCAGTGCATGTAAACTGCAGCTCTGCAACTATGGTAACTTGAATTTATATTCATTCCACGTTTTAGGGATGTTTTATTTGTAAAAATATATGTATTCATATATTTCTCTTACTTCAAAATTATGCATAACTTTATTTTGGTAAGTCACAGAAAACTCCAGTAGAAAATACACTGAAGCTTGTGGTTTTAATATGATAACATGTAAGAAAAGTCAAGGAGTGTAAACAATTCAGCAAAACTCTATATGAAGGCCTTTTAGTGTGCTCCCTTGTACAATGTAACAGTAACATAGAAATGATTTCATGAGTCCTTGTCTTCAAAATCAAATGCAAAAGGCTCATGTTACACTTCTCTGGGCCATTTGTAATACGAACAGCATATTGAGAGCAATTAGTAGTGGAAAAATGTGTCTTTGCATTTCACAAACTCATCTTAGTTTGTAGTAGAAAACTAGTTTTTCCCCAGATTACTTTTCATGTGTCACCAATAAATATTTTGTTTTGATACAGAAAATTAGGCAAGCAGGAGAGCCGACAATGCCTCATTTTGCAGTCTAATGCTCTTCACTCTGAATTATTTTTTCCTGTTTTCATTTTTGATGATGTGTTTTTGTATTTGATCCCCACATTGTTCCATTAGCTAAGTTTGTGAAGGAAGGTTAAGAGGAGTTGGAGAAAAGTAGGTCTGTTGCTAGTTGCTGTCTGCCCACTCTGTGTACGCTCACACACAACACACCGATTGTAAAATAACAATAAAAAATAAAACTGGCTCTCAAAGATTTAAACTTTTTGTTTGATTTCTTTTTTCAGTTATATGTTAAGCCAGTGTAAAACAGAATATGAGAAGCTTACACACAATGAAATGTGGTTGGCAAATTGTCCTTTGAGCTTCTAATGACAACATTCACTCAGAGCAAAGTTATCTGCTCTTTATGTTCTATTAGAATATAATCCAACAATTTACCAAAGAAAGTAAATAAATAAATTTAAAAAATTGCTGTGAAAATTGTGCTTATTTCCACTCATGTCAGTGGCTTTCACAGGCTCTTACTTCACTCATATAACAATTATGCAACACACTGTCCAGTGCTTTGCACAGTGTTTAACTTTTTTCACAGTACCACATTACATCCATGTTTGAATTTAGACCAACAAAAAGAAGCCCAAAATTGCAAAGTGGAAGGAAAATGATACATGGTATTTATTTTCAAGAAACAGAAACAAAAAGTTTACTATACGTTTTTCTTCTGCTCATCTTACTCTAATGCTTCTAAATAAAATCCAGTGCAACCAAATGCCTTCAAAAGTCACCTAAATAAATTTATGAAACAATATAAAGAAAAACCATGCTGGAGCAAGAAGGTTATCCTTCTGACTGTTTCCAGCTAGGCTATAACACCAAAATTTAACATTTTAACTTTTTACTAAAATGCCATGTGATGAACAAAAAGTACCTCTACATATTCATTAACAGATCATCACTATGAATACATCTAATTTATTAATCAATTGACAGTGATGATCTGTTAAGAAATATGTGAATAGGTCATTTTTGTCACACATAGCATTTTAGTTAAAAGTCAAAATGTAAAATTTGGGTGGTATCATCACTACAGTGGAACATGGAGGTGGCTGTGTCATAATGTGGGAAAGCTTTACTCAGCAGGGACAGGGAAGCTAGCTTGATGCAGGACAATTTTCTTAAGCATAATGCCAGTACTACATTGAATAACTATGATCAAAGGCAATTAATGTGTTAGAATTGACTCGTCAAAGTTTGTAAGTGTTGAATTTAAATTTTGTGAAACTTAAATGACAATTTAAATTGTTGTTTACAAACACCATTCATCAAATCTGACTGAGCTTGAGCTATTTTTTTTAAAGAAATTAGAAAAATAATTACATTGATGCGTAAAGCTCATAAGGGCATACCGCAAAGCAGTTTAACTTTGCAGCAAAATAAATTCCAAAGTCTTCATATTTGTTAAAAAAAACATTTGATTTTTTTTCTTCCACTTTTTTACTATACACTATTTTTGCATTTGTGTACTTCAGAAAATTCTTATGAAATGAACTGAAGCTGAAGTTGGACATTTATTGGAAATGTATTCTCACTGTAGAATGCACAAGGAAGCCACTGAAAGATCCATCTTTATTGATAAACCATACTCATTAAAACGAAATTAGCTGAAAATTCAATGTGAGAGTAGTTTTCAAAACAAAAGAGTACCTGGACATCTGAAAAAAATAACAAAATAAATAAGCACTTTAGTAAAATACTGAACTGTATGTTCTCTTTGTTGTTTATTGCATAGCCTTGAGGTTATCACACACCTACATGTGTGGGGGAAGAGTTTGAATATCCAGTTAGCTCACTGTTTTCAACAAACATAAATATCTATTTTCTAGTTGTATTTTTTTGTGGTTGTGCCTGTGCAAATGCTGTGCACGTTTATTAGAAAAAAAAAAAAATCTCAGATCCCTTGGTGATTCAATGTTTAAGAAGCAAATCCTTCACAGAAAGGACAACACATTCATTCTACCGGATGCAAAATATCAATAGAGGTATTTAACATTCTTGTGGTTGCTATTGGATTTTTGAAATTTATTCCATTCTTTCTCAGTCACTTGGAAGAGATTAATTTGCTTCTTCAGACAAATGTGTGTGCCGATTTCTAAGTTAGCAGACCATGTAATAGAATCAGTTAAACTCAGATAGTGTCATTGGAAAGTAAAAATATCCTCCTTTGGCTCTCAGTATCTTTCAAATATTTTCAGAAGAATAACTCCTGAGCTTGACTTGTAATCAAACAGATGTATTTTCTTTCAGTTTGGGATGTCTTTATAAAATTCAAGAAAGTATGGTTGACAAATGCTCTGGCAAAACTACCATATATGGTAAGTGTTGGATTTTTGAAACATTATGCATCTAAAATGTGCCAAATGTGCATGTATTTAGTCATAGCTAGTGAAAGTCTTGGTGTCAGTGTGTAAAACAAATTTTTTTGTTTTTACAACCATATATGCTGGAATGACCCTAAGCAAGGCACTTAACTCTCAACAGCGCAGCTGATTAGTGACCACTTAGAGGAAAAAAATTATTTGACATGCTCACATTCCAAATTACAGCATTAATATTTTCGGTTAGCACTACTTGGCTAACATCTAGTGCTTATTTCCTTTTGTAAATAGGTTTCACCGTCAAGAAAAAAAAAAAAATTTATGGTGTTTTATTCTATTTCTCTAATTGATGCATTATTTTGTGCTCTACCAGCTGGCAGAATTATTATGAGACTGTTTCAAAAAATCTGTTGTTTTTTAGAAGAAATATAGGCATGACTTAAGAGGTTTTGAAACCCATTTTCTTTGTGAAAACCACAATCTTTTCCTGACACCAGGATTGGAACCATATGGTAATTAATTTAGTTACATCTTCTGCAAAAGCACACAGAGTGTCATATCTGAGGTAGTAAAGACTTAATTTCTAATGCCCAACTAATTTAAACACTGGAAATAATTAGGAATAGTTTGATATTGGCAAACTTGCAGAGTTGAGCACTTTAATTGAATCCGTCACTGAATGCGTATAATCCAGATGTTAATGCAGAATAATTGAAATATGCTGCAATTTTTACAGATGATTATTGTTGTGTTGATTTTTGCTCAATGAAAGCTTTTAATTGTTTTGAATCTGTGCCTTCCTGTACTTTAGTTATGGCTAACTGATTGGGGTCATAATGTTAGATGACAAATATCACTTGGTATACCAACCTGTTTATATTGTAGATGTACTCTACACATACAGTAGCTACACCACACTGGAAGAAATTTTACTTACCACACCTTGTTAAAGGTCTTCTCCCAGCTATTTTTTCCACATTTTCTTTATTAAGGAACAAATTAAATGAACATGCATTAACATGTCTGTTAAGTTTGGACAAAGATGAGTATGTTAAAAACAGATTTTTGATTGGCAACAACAAAACCTTACAGATTTTGACATCATTAGCTTTCTAATGATGTCAGACACATAGAGCTAATAAAGACGTGGCCATTTCAACTCTTCAGGGAGAAAACAGGCCTCAACATGTCAGAAATCATCCTCAAACCTGGCACCTGGTCAACAAAGGCTGTTCATTTAGATTAAGGAACTTGTGCAGACAAGGGTGAGCGTTTGACTGGCTTATCTAGTTAGAAATCTATATTTTTATAGGTTATTTAGCTTTTTTCTATTTTCCAAAATGGCTGTGAGCTTTGTCTTGGAGTCGTCTGTGAACCCTGAACTTTAGTGGAATTAAATCATGCCTAAATACACACTAGAGGAACTATGTTTTTCATTTCTCAGCTGGCCTGGAATTACCCTGGGATTCCCCAGGAAGAACTGGTCCAGGTCACTTGTGAGAAGGACGTCTGGGCCTCTCTGCTTAGGCTGCTGAAGATAAGCCGAAGATAATAATAAATAAAACATGTAAGACAATGTTTCCTTTTAGCTGGTAGAAGCCCGACAAAAATAACTATTTTATTTTAGGAGGTACAGCTACTAGACGCAGTTAGAGCGGCACGCACCTCTACTCACCTGCCTGGTCAACATTATGTCTCGCTCACTATATCCACACCAATGCAGCGCCGGCCCAGGAAGGCTCAGATCTGCATACTGATCTTATGCTATGTTTCATAATAGTATTTTGAAAACAATAAAATTTCTGAAACTCACCCCATTAGATACCAGAAAGTATCTAATGGGGTGAGTACTAAATGTATGAGGAGAGACGTACTAAATGCCTCTCCTCATACAAGTAGACATGGTGTCTACTTTTTTTATTATTATTTTCTCTAATTGCACTGTAGCTAACTTTATAATGTTAAGGAAAAGATTGCGGTTTTGTTCAAATTTGAGTACTTTTAATAAACATTCTTGCTTGTCAAAAATGTTTTTAAGTCTTTAAAAAGATTTTAAATAACTTTTTACTGAAAGGAGCAAATATACATGGTCTTCTATGACAATCATTTTTAAAAAGTAGAAAAAGAAAAATTGTAAAGGTTTGAAAAATTCATTTTTGTGGAGACTTTATAGGCTGCTTGAAGGTGAAATTAGAATAAGACTATCTATGCCTCAGAATCAAAACCACAAATTTCTAAATTTATAAATTCATAGGTACCAAAAAAGATGGAAGGGTTCTTTCAGAGCTGAGAAAGACTGAAAACTAAGTTTATTATTTTGTCATCATTGTATGATGTGTTAGAAATGATAATAAACCACAGGAGTTATTACCATAGATGTTGTATGTAATACAAACAACAGAAAATACATTACTTGCTAAATTAGATCTTATCAATAACAGTTTAGTGGGTGAGCTGCTGAGAATGTGTCTCTTGGGATCTAAGCTTCACAATCATCATCACAATCATCTTCAGGCATAGAGTGGAGAAAGGCCTCTCTGTTTGAAAGTCTGCGGTGTTGTCTTATGACCCACCCCAGAGAAGTGGGCCAGTACTGACCGCTAAAGGGTCCATTCAGGCATGAGGACACATGTACAATTGTATGTACGTGTCTGGGCTGTGGCAGGAAGAACAGGCAGAAATAGATGGGGCTGAGGAAGCAAGGTGGAGCAAAGAGAGCACAGGTGGCAGGGCAGGCAGGTGGGCGGTGAAACAGATGTGAGCAGAGCAGAAGACGAATATAGTTCCTTCGATGTCTCCTTTACAGCCTAGAGCAGGAAGGGAAGGGAAGGAAACAAAAAGAGCATTAAATTGGAAGGCGTCTTGACAGACAGCCTTGAAGGACTCCACACAGTAGGCAGTTTATGTTCAGACAGACAAGTTATGATGTCATGCACACAAATCCAGAGGGTTTCCTTTTTCTCAAGAACATTTACCCTATTATGCGATACTATTTATTGTCAGGTTAGGTTGAGTGATTTTAGCTAACAACCTTTATACCAATGTAGTCACGGCAAAATCTGCATAGAACTTAGAAACCAATAACATTTGAAGGCAATCTTTTGCATCTCATAGACAGCTAACTAACCATATTGAAATAATGAAATATATTAAAACAAGTCAGACACAAACTTACCAACTTTCTTTATACATTAAGCTATTGTTAAATTTTAACAAATATCATTATCGTGATTAATATTATTTTTATTTTGTTTGTGCTTAATCAAAAATGTGAGCTGAGGCCTTTTAGTAACTAACTTTATATGCCCAAGATTAATAAATTAATCTGAGACTTGAACACCTGGTGTGTGTTTTGTAATTATTTATTTAAACACAATAAAATGTGTCAAATCAGATACAGAAAGTTTATTTTACTATAACAATATAACTCAATTAAGCAGAACATGCAAACTGTCATGTAGGATGCCGTAGTTATTTAGCTTTGCATGGAGATGATAGACATTTAGGGCATATTAGTTGTCCTTTGGAACATATTGCTCATAAAAAATGCTGTTTTACTACCAAAATTTTAAGTTTTACTGTTTGATTCTGAGACTATTTCACTGTTTATTTTACATTCACTTTGTGAATATTGCCAGTTGACCTCACTTGGTTGTTGAGTATACTGGAAAGAGAACATTTAACGTACTGCCTCATCAAACGTTTTTATATATCATAATCAACATTTAAACTGGCAGCATTTTGATTTTTCCTTGCAATTTCATAATTGTTTTTTAACCGTTTGAAATCACATACAAACACGCTCAAATCTCAAAGTAAATTTTAGGTGTTTGCAATGACAGAGAAGAGATGATATTGTTTCACAGTTAATCCCCAAAAAGCTTGGAAAGTTGTGCTCTATATTACCATAAAATCTAAACTATTTTGATCTCTTCCTGCTGTTCAGAACCTCAATTCAAATTTTCCATTAATGAAAATCGCTATGAATCTTGGCGGGTTCAAGTGGTGCTGTTATTGTGCATTGTCCGACAGATGGGCAGCACAGGCCTTGCTGGAGGGAAAGACCGGGTCACATCCTCCATCCTCTTGGGTTATGTAAGATTTATTTTTGGGATGTACAGTTCAAACCAGTGTGGTTTGCCAACTAGTTGTCAGATCACTCTCTAAATCACGTGAAATCACCACAAGTTTGCCCGCCAAAGCTTTCTCCGCCAAACCTGTCAGGCGTGCAGCCTCTGGTTATATTCAGACAGTAAGGCATTTTCCATTTGATCTGACATGATGAATATTTATGGCATTGGCGTTAAAATTATTCCCCCACCAAATGAGGCCAACAGCTGCGGGGGACTTATTGTGACGAACATGCAGGTGCTGTCTGTATTTTCTGGCTCTTGGGCTTAACAAGCATCTCCTAACTGGCAAGACTTTGGGCACAGTAATGCTGAACCTTTCCTAATTTCCTTTAGTGGCTCACTTGGTAACGCTCCCTCTTTCTGTCTGTTTGCTTGCCAAACCTCTGGTCAAATGAAACAGCATATTTAACCCACATGGTTGTCTTTAAATAAACCAAGAAAATGCCACATTCCTTGGATACTATGATGTTAGCGTTAATCTGTTTCTCTAAATTTGCTGATTTAAAAAATGTATACCGGGTTGTTTTTTTAAGTTATTTGTATGTCTCAGTCATATCTGTGAAGACAAACAAAAGCTGTCATAATTAGTGTCTTTAATTTAAGGATGAGTCAACAAGTGGAAAACACTGTTTTAATGTCTAATTTTTCCTTAAAAAGTCTGAATTGGAAGAGAGTGTAGTGTAGCAGCTCATAAACCTAGTAAATGTATATGAATGTGAAGAAACAGTCACAATAATAATCTCTCTTAGACATTAAAATTCTGTGTGAAGCAGAATTCTTTCATTGCCACAGATTACCTGAGGACACTGTACAATTTTCAATAAAATAATATTTATCAATCAAATCCATTGCACATGATAAATGACTCTATTTGTTAGTAATCAAGTTAAAGTCTATTTTTTCACAATTTTAATAAGGTATAAAGTGAGTGACACAATAGACAAACTAAAGCAAATGATATTACTAATTCTACAAGCTACAATTATAGATAATAAGAGGGGTTATGACGTTATATATCACTGCTTTTAGAAAGCAAGGGTAGTGAAAACTCAGACCAAGCTCACTGGCAAGTTTAAACACATGCTGGGTTTTCAGTCTCAGAAAGCCAGGCAGCTGTTATCCTGAGTCAAGTTGCTATTGCACCATGAAACATCCATTAACCCATTCTTCTAAGTTGCAAAGTTGCTTGAACAAACTATGAGTCTGTCCTACTTCTTTTCTGAAAGCACAAGAAAAGTGTCATAGAAGCCTATGCTTGCTGGAAAGCAAATGCTCTGACAAATCTCTATGATTAGATGTTTTATCAATCAAGGCAAAGTGAAAATAGCTGAGGGGAAGTGCAGGTAAACACAAAGAGGGAGATGAAAAACAGCTGAGAAGGCTGACAGAAAGGTGAAAGAAATCTTAAACTAATATAATCAGTAAGCAGAAGAAAACTAATACAAGAAAATAAATACAAAGCACAAACAATGAGAGAAACAGAAACGAAACACAAATGAAACTAAGAGTTCAGGACAACCTACGGATCAAATTGTGAAGCTCTTGGTTCCCGTTCAGTTTCTTGGTTGTTTCTCCCTATAGAAGAATCCTGATACAAGTTTGACATTGAATGGAACTTTGAAGGTGTGGGAAATGTAAAACCAAAGTATCCCCAAAATTTAGATGAAGGCCACAAAGCATACAAATAAAAAACGAAAAAAACATTTATTGCAACCAAATCTGTAGAGAGCGAGGATGCATCAGGCCTGATTTAGAACAGCAAAACTTCTTGCTTCTCTGCTTTTATCTTAAAACATGGCTGCACCAGGAGCAAAATCCGTGAGAAATGTCATCCCAAGGTTCATAATGGCAAACTGGGAAAATCCGTGGCCATGTCATCCAGTGGAGAAATAGATTTTATTCTTCTGTTTTACAGGATTCATTAGAAAAGAGAGAAAGTCAGTTCATAATTGTGGATAAAACAGTATCTCCAAGCAAAACCTGTTACACTTAAATTTTCCAGCATGTAATCATGTTATTAAATACAAGAAGCTTACTTAACTTATCTTATTAACCATGGATTATTTTAATACCATCCATCCATTTTCATTACACCCTTATCCCTTAGTGGGGTCGGGAGGGCTGCTGGTGCCTATCTCAAGCCACGTTCCGGTGAGAGGTGAGAGGCGGGGTACACCCTGGACAGGTCACCAGTCTGTCGCAGGGCAACACAGAGACATACAGGACAAACAACCACGCACTCACACACTCACACCTGGGGACAATTTGGAGAGGCCAATCAACCTGACAGTCATGTTTTTGGACTGTGGGAGGAAGCCGGAGTACCCGGAGAGA
>CAEGAE010002018.1:0-72089 GCA_903067095.1 Girardinus metallicus
ATATATATATTGCGTATTTGTTTTCAGAACAAAAGAAATGATTTTGTAGCATCGTTCACCCAATGAAAATATTTGCGCGTCTTATATCTTGCAATCTATCCCAAATTCTTCAGATCTTCAAAAGCTCATTTGGTTCTTATTTCTCGGATATTTTAAAGCTAACTCAGTGCAGTAATTGAAGTTTTGAACAAACGCAAAAGCTCACCAAAAATTATTTTGTGCATAGAGAATTATGCATCTGCCTGAAAAATGTAATTTAATCCAGGGATGTGTTTATAGGATTCAAAAATGGGCGCGACAGCAGGTGACTTAGAGCCTCCAGAGCAGTTGGCATGCCAACACATAATTAAAAGTGTTAAGATTTCTTATCTGGTTAACTTTTTTTTTTTTTTTTTCCCCCTTTCTACCGAAAACCTTTTCATCTCCGTATTACGTAGTATGAACAGTTTAACTGTGAAGCAGTATTTAAAAATGTACATATTGGGCTTGTTGTCCATAGGACGCAAATTATCTCAAAGTACAATAATAATAATAATAATTAATAAAAGGTCTCAGGTTTTCTGTATGATTTGGTGTTAAAAAGGTTGTAAAACAATTTAAATCTAACATTATATGTACAAAACCTCACAACATATTAAATTATCAGTAAAATTATGAATAGTTGAATTCTGATGTACATATGCTAATGGAGAAATAAAGAGAAGGTGAGTCCAACCTCAGGGAGAGGAAGGTATGAAGGGCTTGAGTTTGCAACTAAGAGTTCACCAATCAGTCATGCAGACTGACAGCGTGAACCTTTGTTTCTCTCCAGGTTGTAGTGTCTGGTTTACAGTTTGAGTGCAACTTGTGCTAGGCATTGTGGTATGTGTTATTTTTCATATTGCTATTAAATTAGGCTTGGATACATTGCTTCAGTCACCAAAACAATTCCAGTCTATTTGAATTGACCGTGTACTATCATTGGCGCATTTTGCATTTAACACAACTTGTTTTATAGTTAATTAGTGAGAAAAATGAATTAACAAATTCCTGAAATTGGCTGTAAAACTAATTTGTTTTTTGTGACACTCAAATCCGTTTCACATTGTGTGTAGGTGTGTGTGTGTGTGTGTGGGTGTGTGTGGGCGTGTGCATCTCCTGCAATGGTGTGACTTGTAAGTGTTGTTAGTGAAGAAGGAGGAGCCGAAGTGTACTTAGTTGTTCTCCAGAACAATTACCGTAAATCACAAATATTTGGGTTCGTATTGTTTGAAAATGTGTTTATTAGGCCTCATATATCAAAACTGGGGTAGATTTGGGTGTAAAGTTGTTGCGGAAAACACTCTCGCAGAGGCCTGATGCTTTGAAATAGTCTTGATGTAAATGTTATCTCATATTCTTTTCATAAGTTGGATGGCCTCACCCACAGAATTTACAATACTAAAAAACAAAAGATAGTAAAAAATATATTTGTCATATCTGAAGATGGCAACATCCTAACAGTGAGACACAAACAAAACTTATAACATAGTTTTGCATGTAAAAAAAAAAAAGTCTGCAGATGTTATATTTTAATCCCTTTCATCTCAGAATGTACTTATAAGTCACATAATAGAAATGATTTTGTTTATATTTCAGTTTATTATTTTGAAATTATCACGTTAAAACTAACTGGCCAGCACAACATTGTGCAATGCTGCACGTGCCAAAATTAGGTCATACTGTTTCTTGGTCATGTAAAGCAGGATTTCTCCATTTGATCTAAGGATTACTCATTACCCCTCGGGGATCCCTATGTTACCTCTCCACTTTGGCCCATGTACGAATGCGAGCTTCCTGTGTGCAATTACACACAAACACCTACAGCACCATTTAATGTTTGGTCAGCAATTTATGCCAAATAAGGTCCAGAATCAAATAGCAACTTTGTTTCACAATAAGAATATTATCTCAGTTAAAGCTGAAAAAGAACATTTATGACTTCAAAAGTGTAAAGTTATTTTCCTTCAGCATCCTCTGCCTTGTCACATAAGGAGGACTTTTTGTAAATTTCCGCTCATATTTAATGTCACTCCAGGGATACAATTTAACGTCAGCTATTGGAACATTTCTGCAACCAATCTCTGTGATCTTCAAATTCAACTGGTTAAATTATATCGTTAATTTAAAAAAAAAAAACACCAATAAACATAAAAATATGTGGTTACGCTTAAGTCTTGACTAACTCAGTATTATAAAAAGTTATTTAAGAACATTGGTAGGGGTTACTTATGCTTCACTACTCTTTCATGTCTTCTTGATTTGTGGATGTTTGCAATCACTGTGGCTCACTTGGGTCCATAGAAATAGTTCTTCCAAATAGGGTCAGGTTTTGAAAAGTGATTTTGTGTTTACTATGATAATAGTTGGCAAAAAAAAAATTGGTTTACGATATTTAAGTAAGACAGAGAGAACAAATGTATCTTTTCACATCACTGTAATTCTGAGCTACATGCAGCTTGACTTTCTCACCTGTGGAAATCCGAAAGCATGCGTGCGATTGAAACATGTCTTCCGTCCTGAAATGAGCATTAAAACGATCTTGTTTTTCACAAATGTTTAATAAATGGGAACCAGAGTGCAGAAAATTTAACCATAATCATTGAAAGTCTCTAAACTTCTAACATTAGTGGCTGCCTGAGCATAACTATCACCCTATCAAGATTCCCCTTTAAACATTTGTCACGTTGTTTATTTTTCTTAATTTTACATTTAACACTATTCTAAACCTTTGAAATTCACTATTTAGAAAATTGTCATAAAAATGTTAAAACGAAGGCTCATATTTGATTTAGAACCTCAATTTAATTGCAACACACTCGCCATGGGCTTAGTTTGCTTATACCTTGGCCCGGCTTTGCCGGTGCTGCTGCTATCATGCGCATGTGTTGGCAAGTTTTGGTCAGCGCGTCCTTAGCTCGTCACCACTTTGAATCCGCTCATCATTGCTCTATACGCGCTCAGTGACGCGCCCTCCCGCAGTTTCACGGGCAACTCGACTGTAGGCAGTGACTGTGCGCACAGATGGAGATGGGGGATTTAAAAACTCCGGAGCGATTATTCCACAAGTCCTCTTTCAGCATCAGCAGTCTGCTGTGGAGAAGAGAAGGGATGGTGGATGACCAGGACTCGCCCTCTTCTCCTTCCCATCATTCCGAGAAAACTTGTCAAGAGGAGAACTTTGACAGCGACAAAAGCTGCGAAAACTCCAAACTAAGCGCTAAAAAGGATATCAAACCTCCGAAGCGAGAGGAAAATAAAAGGGAAGCAAAGAAAACAGGAGAGGAAGAAAGCGTCAAACCCGAGAAACCTCCTTTTAGTTACAACGCGCTCATCATGATGGCGATCCGCCAAAGTCCAGAGCGACGGCTGACGCTCAACGGCATCTACGAGTTCATCATGAACAACTTCCCTTACTACCGACAGAACAGACAGGGGTGGCAAAACTCAATCAGACACAACTTGAGTCTGAACAAGTGTTTTGTTAAGGTGCCGCGGCACTACGATGACCCCGGTAAGGGCAACTACTGGATGCTGGACCCCTGCAGTGACGATGTGTTCATCGGCGGCACGTCTGGGAAACTCCGGCGCAGAGCCACGGTCAGTTCCAGGAGCAAACTCGGTCTGAAGAGAGGAGGTGGAGGTCGACTGATGCCCCCCAACACGGCAGCCAGTGTTACATTAGCCGCAGCAAGCTCGTTTTACTGGCCGGTGCCGCCGTTCCTTCCGCTACAAGCACCGGTGCGCGCTCATGTCGGCGCGGGGACCTACCTGCGCGGCCAGCCGCGCCTGTCCAACCACGCTGCCTCGGTGGTTTCTCATCAGACCCGGCTGAGTGCCACAAGCACTGCAGACGCTGACAGGTTCGTGCGGACGCGCCAGGAGATGTCCTATATCGGAGTCAGCTGCGCGCAGTCACGGCGCCATCAGATCGGCTCCGCCTGCGCCTCCTTCTCCGCCACATCCATACCCGCATGCACACTGCCTTTGTCGGACCCGTGCTCATTTAACATGATCTCCGGACAGGCCAGCTACTTTTACTCCCACCAAATACCATGCGCAGCAGCATTTAGTCCGTGTCCGGAGGAGTGCGGTGCTTCCAAGACTGGACAACTTTTATCCAAGAGTGGGCACTCAGAACTGGGAGGATATTGTACCGACTTTCCAAATTACTGCCCTCAAGTCAGCTCAAGCCCTTCTTTTGGGATATAAAAAATGAGAATACGTCTGAAGAAAAAAATAATAATTATAACATCAATGTAGCATTCATGAAAACAGAAATTGAAGAAATAAAAGACCAACTCAACCTAAACTGACAAGTTTATGTCTGCTGAAAGTTTTGCTATGAACGAATAACCTGCGTTAATTTTAAGTGTTATAGTAAGATGGAAATGCAACTCGAAGACTATTAATGCCATGCAATATGTTGTAAATAAAACAGGCTCCTGATGCTTATACTACTTAAGTTGTGCCTCTGTAGCTGATTACGCACGCCTTTATCTCCAAACAAATGCGCAAAATTATATTTAATAGTATAAATGAGACAGAAAAATTATCTAAAAATAGAAAAATAACTAATAATGCAACACTTTGTAGCTGAAACATACATTGTTATCGTTTATTATGTGTTATTATTTCGCTTTCGCTTGGGTGTGTTCGAAGTTTTGTGCGCACGTTTGGTGAACAGATGCCAAGTAAGTGCAAACGGGGTATCAGTAAGGAAAATGTTCATTTGCAGTGATTCCTTTCAACACATTTAAGGTATAAATGCTGTTTTTAGAGAAAATAATTGAATTAGCCCAAAAGAGCCAAAGATTGCTGATTGTATAAACATTATGACATTTAAAATTGTTCATTTGCTGCACTTATTCGGTTCCATCGTTGTTGCAACAACAACAAAAAAACCTATATTACATTCCTAGTTTAATTACTTTACATGTAATTAAACGATAAATAATGCATTTTAAATTGTGTTTTCTTCCCTCCCCATTAAAGCCTTATGCTGTTGTTGATTGTTCCTATTTGGCTTCGTTATTAAGCGCTTCACTCTGGAGATTTGAGCCCGCAAAAGGGAAACAGATGGACTAAATTACACGTTTAAAATAATATATGAATGCCAGCCTGTGAGTGGAATGTTTGCCTATTATTATTATTATTATTATTATTATTATTATTATTATTATTATTACTATTATTATTATTACTATTATTATTATTATTATTATTATTATTATTATTATTATTATTATTATTATAGTGTTAGATGTTGAAACTGGGAGGAGACTGTGTCCAAACACGACATTTCCAGTGGTGCAGATCTTCTTGATCAGTATTTGGCTTTGTCTTTTCATCACTGGCTGTTAAACTTTCCCTCACCTTCCCTCCGCCGCCCATCCTCCACAAATTAATACAAAAAAAAAAACAAATGATATCTTTGGGGAAACAGATTAGCGCACCTCTCCCTGGACGGCTGCCTCGTCTTTAAACAAAAGCTCTTTTATGCAGAAAGACATCAGCCCGTCAGTCACAGTCGCTCTGTGGTTAATGCAGACGGATCTGGATCAGGTAACTTCACTGTTGGCAAACTCGCTGTCTAGGCAGATGCAGGTGAATATTTTCATTAGTGGTACGGGTAATTGTTTGCGGCGGGGAAAAAGTGAGAAGGACAGAGATGAGAGTCAATAGGCGTAAGATGTAAGAAGATCTGGTTCTGCTAATCACCTTCCTGTAACAGGTCTCCTGATAAACGTAAATACTGAGCTAATTATTGCTTCTTGAACAGAGCTTGGTGCTGATGTCTGTGCTGACAGGGAACTGAAAATGGCAGAAATACCAAGTTGTCGACACTTTAGAAAGTATTAGAAAGTTGCTTCTGGTTCGTCCTTGCACATTTTTTGCTCAAAACAGTAAAATGTTTATCTTGCATTCTGGAAGGTGCAGGGGGAAAATACTTCACTGTAATTGAAAAACGTTTTAATAACCCTTTAGCGTTTTTTTACTTTTTTTACGGTAAAATCTCTAAATTCAATCTTCTATTGCAGTCTTTTATAAAGGTTAATGGGGAAAAAATACACGGTTCAAAAGTGTTGCACAAATAAAAATGTAAAAGTAGGGCGTGCATGTTGTGTGCACGTATTTGGACTGTGAGTGATATAAAACTCTATGGTCGGGATTCAAACACCGGACTTTCTTGCTGCAAAGCAACTGGGCAAACTGCTCCACGGTGCAGTCATTGAGAATTCAGTCTGCTCAAATTCAAATCAAATCAATGCTTCCAATTACATAAATTCCAGCTTCATCCCAGTTCTAATGAAGCCAAATTGAGATCATTGTGAAATTTCAACTGGTAAAAAGTTAATAGACAGAATTTTTCAGCCGACCCCCCTGCCCAACCTGAGCAAGCATGTTGTGACAGTGAGGGTTCTGTATATTTAATCCATGCTTGAAAAAAGTTCATAATGTTTCATTTTTTTCTGCAGTTTTGAAATGAATCCTACATGATTTCCAGGTTGTGTCATATGCTGATAGTTCTGCTGAATAAATCTTTGTCTGGCCCATCTGATTTAATGCTTGTTGCTCTCTTAATTAGGCAGCTGAAAAGTGTTTCCAGATTAGCTTCTGCTGTCCCATCAGCTGTAAGGTAACGCTGAGCTATCCACATCTTAAGATTTGAGTCTCTTGGCTATGGTGCGCTTCATAAAGGTATAGAACCGTGCACCCTGAAAATCAATCCCACACACTCACCTCCCTCAGCAACACACAGCCTGCCTTTATCTGCAGTAAGTGATTTCCTCAGGTAGATGTGTAACCTTTGGAACAAGGTGGGTGGGTTGTGCACCCATAGGCGTCTGTCTGTCTCTTGCCAGAAAGCCAATCTCTTAGTGTCTCATTGCTTCACCGTAGCATACATCCCCATTTCTCTCACTCTCTCTAACAGACACGCTCACATTCACGATTTCCTGTTGCTCTGTTAAAGAGCATAACAAAGGCTTAACTGTTTGGATTGCAGTATCAACCTAGCTGCTCCCTCATCCTTATTTATTTCCTCTGGGTTGTTCAAAAGCAGAAAAGGTTCATTCTGAAACATGTCCTCACACTCGAAAAATTGATCTCAGCTAATACTGGAATAATAGGCCTGGTAAGTCTTCTACCAACCTGAGACAAATCTGCATAGTGACTTTAGAACATAAAATCTAAAGTAAATGTCACAGAACTTAATTGCCTGAAGTTATGTTTGACACATTGACCAGCTACAAACAAACCGTTAACAGTGTCTTTCGTATGTGAAATCTTCCTGAGAATAGGAGAAGACAACTTCTGATAGATAAAATCAAATCATTTTCTGTCATCTGTCTGAATGTATGTTGTTATATTTGTTTCACTCTGGATTGTATTTGTTTTTCCCCCACTGTTTGGGGTCAATTCTTGTTTATCTCTAAAGACCAGCATCAAACTCTGATTTGTTTTTCTTACATTTTACTTTAGAAATCCTTGTCACTTTTATTAACACCTCTGTAAAGATGTCTTTAAAGTCAAATTCATCTTTTGTTTCAGTTTCATGATGCCACTCTGAAAATGAAGAAAGTCAACTTTTGATTCTGAACATCTGTTCATCATTTTTAACATAATGGGGCACAATACAGTGCATTGCTCACACTGGACACAAATGACATTGCCTTCACACCACTCAAACTGTGATGCTGTTTCACATTGCAATAACAAATAGCAGCTGATTTTTTTTTGTGAAACAAAAGAAGTGTATAATTATAAGTACAAGGAAGAATTGGCATGAATATGTATTCAGTCCTCTCCATTATTTTACCAACAAATTAAATCCATTCCTACCCAATGCATTCAGACTAACAAAGACCACCTTCTGTGATGGCAACGGAGGTTTGTATGAGAACACTGGTGAACAGCATCATGAGGACCAAGGAGCACAGTGGACAGGTCAGGAACAAAGTTGTGGAAAAGGTTAAAGCAGGGTTAGATTAGAAAATAATATCCCAAGCTCTCAACATCTAATGAGAATGTGTTCAACCCATTATCTGCAAATTAAATAACTAAGGCACAAGCATGAACCTACCTAAACTGACAGGTACGGAAAGGAGGTCAGTAGTAATCAGAGAGTAGCCAAGAGGCTCTGGAGGAGTTGTAGAGTTTGACAGCTAAGATGGAAGAATCTTTCCACCAGACAACTATTAGTTGTACACTCAACACATTAGGCCTGTGTTCTACACAGTGGCAAAAAAAGACATTATTCTCAAAAAGCTATTTTGTGGTTTGCCACAAGCAATAGGGAACACAGTAAAAATGTGGAGAACGCTGCAGACAATATTGTATGCTACCAAATAATGCGTTCAACCAGTCCTTCACAACTGTGCTATTAAACACACTAGTGAAATGAGGACAGTAGAAAGCATAAGAAAGGAGCGACATGACATTGACTATGCAAAACAGAATAATCAAACATTCTTCTTTCTTTTTGTTCAACCCTTATTAAATGTAAAACAGTGATTTGTTATTTTCCCCTCCTTTAGTTATTCGTTCACATTCATTCTCCACTAAATAAATCTACTCAAATTCAAGACTGATTTTTATTAATTAATAAATTAATTAATTTATTTAGTGGAGAATAGAGTGAAGTCACTCTTATAATTTTCAATGAAAAAATATTATCTGTAGTAGTAGTAGCAGCAGTAGTAGTAAAGTATATTTAAGACTTACCAGTCGGAAAAACTATTTAGTTTCATTATATATGCGATTAATGTGTAAAAAAAACAACAGTTATCTAATAACTCAAAAAAGCTCAAGAGTATAAGAAGAACATTACTGAAAAACTGAAAAACATTTGTCGGGACTCAGTGAGAAATACACGAAATAAAGTTAAAAAAAAAAAAAAAAAAAGAGTTCTGTGTTCTTGAATGAGAGGCCATCTGCTGTAACCCGGTACTTATACCAACAGCTTCAAGCGCGTATCAAGTAACCCGGAAGTGACTTCGAACACGCGAGTCAGGCTGTATCGTTGTCGTTACGAAGCTACTGGTGGAGATTAGCGCTGTATTAATTACAGAGACTGACTCTATAGTCTATCAATAATGTAAGTATAATTTATAGCAAGTCGTCTTTAGTAAAATGCTATTGTTTTTCCAAGAGCTTTTGCTATGAGTAGTAACTTCTTGCAGTTAGGCTAATGCTAATTTAGTTAGCCTTTTCAGCACAGAGGCTAGTTAGCTGGTTGTGTTGTTGGATGAGCTAGGTCTTATCTTCATAGCTGTTACTGTAAATAAAAATGGTTGATATTGTAAAACGGATTTTATTTAATTATCTTTGGCTCAGATTAAGGTACATAGCAAATGTATCTAAATGGAACGATGCAGCTCTGTTCAGTCAACCTGTAGTAAGCTCAGTTAATGCTAGAAAGGGACAGAGAATTCATGCTCATTTTTTTTTTAGGTTTAAGAGCTAAAACAACTACTTTACACATAAAAGCAACCTAAAAAATAAAATTCCGTCAGAAATAAAATATCTGTACGTTGAACATTAAGGGATTATTTTAAAAAATAGCCATTTATAAAGCCTATGTTCTGGGATAATGTAATTTTTTTCAGTTTACATTAAAACACGTGAAATGGTGTGATCCCAAATAACAGAAACTATTTTTCTTTTACAATGAAAGATACAGAAAATGGTGAAAATGAAGTTTTAGGTAATTCACTCGTAATAGGCAGTCAGTCATGTTTGTTACAGCTCATTTGAGATTATTTTCATTTATAAATAGTAACTGAGAGCGTTGTGCCAAAAAGGGATTATATTCTATTTCAAAGTATACATTGTAGTTAAATACTGTAATTGTGTGCTTGTATCAGATCAGATCATTCAGATGCTCACACTGGACACAAATGACATTGCCCAAAATGCAAACGGTAACATACGGTACAGATGATGAAGAGAGGAAAGCATAAAATGGGCAAATATTGCTGCTGATATCCCCACTGTAGTATTTACAACTCTAACTTGCAGACATTCTTGTTAGCTTACCTATATGAACCAAACTTTCAACTGAAGAGATTAAATAGGCACTAGGTTGGGAAGTATTTGATCACAGCTGCTTATGACATAATTTACAATGTTTAAACCAGAAATTAACTGGGAACATAAAACCTAAAATTAGAATAAATTAAAATAAATGTGAGTTAGAATAACTAGATTAGGAGCTTTCCAAGAATTGTAATTAAAAGAATAAGGAGTAGTAAACTAAGACTGGGCAACTTTTCATAAATATCACAATATCAGATTTTGCATGACTGGTATTGTAGATAACTGTTAGGAATATTTGTTCTGTGTTATATTCTGAATATTGTAAGTGGTTTAAAATGACACTTACCACTTGTTTATTCGTCCTTTTGGGTAGAATTTAACGTTAGCAGCAGATACCAAAACCTGACACAAAGCATAGTTCCCAGAATGCTAAAAGTTGCAGAGGTGGAAGCATTGCATTGGCAAACAGAGGGAAATGTGGATTCTTTTGCCTCCATTATTGTGCAGCCCTATAGTGATCTTTGCAAATGACAGTATATCGATGGCTCATGATATCAAAGTCCTTTTATCTACATCCAAAACTAAGAGAATCTGAGCATTTTTAAAATCAGAAAGGACAAATTGTTGGGACCAAAGGGCCCAGCATGGTCGGGGTGATGTGCCGAAATCAGTTCTGATTGTCACAGTTACATAACTGAAAATCGTGTCATTTTGTTTTCAGCCTCATGTTGTCCACTTCTTGTCACAACACCCCGGTGAACCTTTTGGTCCCCTCTGCATGCCAAACTACTTTTTGATTGGGTCATGGGTGTGTTTACATAGAAAACAGCCCAACTACTCAACTTCCAGAAAACTCTTTTTAAGCTAGAGAGCTGGATGGATAGTTTTGAGTAGCAATTCTCTGAAGCCTTGAGGAAGTTTGTACTGTTGGATCAAAACACTGAACTTCCCCAGCTCGTTTCTGGTCCTACACAGAGGGCGAACATCCCACTGACGCATTCTGTTCTTTTTCTGTTGTTTTCCGTTAACATGGAAAATAAAACTGAAGGTTTCAACTCGTCAGTTATTATTTCCTCCACCTCCGAGTTTGTGAACTTTTTGTAATAGTTGATGCTCTCTGCCATGACTGCTGTGTTTACCATATTGTCGTAAGCCACACCTATGACAAAACCCCATGACATACACTGCAGCAGGAGGGTTTCTCAGTAACTCTACTTGGTGTGTCTTGTGGATCTTGAGGGGTGTGTGTGAAAACGTATGTCCTGCAACCACAAGACCGTATTTCGGCTTTTCAGCTTCGGCTCAACCATGCTTGGCCTTTCTAAAGTATGTCCTATTCTACCAGATTAATTAATCTTGGTGTTTGGCCATTAGGCACATTTAAAAACATGCTGAACAAATATTATATTATAAAATCTATAGGTGTATCAGTTTTTTCTGAAGTGTCTACCTGAGAAGCATGACTATATCAAGTTTTCTGAGTTGGTCTGAAATAGCTACTACTGTGTGCTGTCCTTTGCAGGAGTCTGTTAACAAAGCCCAAATCAGAGATGACCCCTGAGGAGCTCCAAAAACGTGAGGAGGAAGAGTTCAACACCGGGCCGCTGTCAGTGCTCACCCAGTCGGTGAAGAACAACACTCAGGTCCTCATCAACTGTCGCAACAACAAGAAACTGCTTGGAAGAGTCAAAGCCTTTGACAGGTACCCAGTGACTCACAAAACAGGCCCCAGGGTACAAACTGTGTCTGCTTAAAAATGTTTAAGGATTGTGCAAGAACTGCAGAAGTCTAGGGATAAAGGTGTTTGAGTGTAAAGAAAATCTTGCAAACATAAAACCAATTTAAAAAAGGAGGAAGAGCTGCCAGTAAATGACTGTTGAAGACTTTGTTTAAACAAGATTATAGAGCATGATTTAATCTCTAGTTTATTTTCAAGTGCTTAATGTGCAGAATATATATTTGTCTTGTTTATTTATCTTTAGCGCATGTATATTAATGAGGCTAGCTGCTTCTCTGGGAACTTCAATGTGCTAATTAACATGCTGCTCCTACTTACAGTTGCTTTGGTACATGGGTGGTGGGTCTTTAATTTTACACCATAGCTGTTTATGTTTTTCATACCTATTGGTATTACTTGTAAGTAATGGGGAGGTGATCAGTATTGCCATTTGATCAGTATTGCGCAGCAACAGATGGGGGAAGTGTAGCATGCTATTTAGCTGAAGAAAACATCAGACATTGTTACTTTCTCTGCCCTCTCAGCAAAGAGGCTTTAAACTGTAGGGATTTTGTGAATTTAACATTTTAGTTTAGCACCATAACCTTCTGAAACCCTCACATACATCGCTGGAGTTTTGGTAAATTTGTGGTGCGGCAGTGCAAAATAAAATGTTGGGTTCTTTTATCGTGCTTAATTTTTGAAGAGGATGTCTTTACACTCTGCGTCTACTCTGTCGTTTTAGGCATTGTAACATGGTGCTGGAGAACGTGAAAGAGATGTGGACGGAGGTTCCCAAGAGCGGCAAGGGAAAGAAGAAGTCAAAGCCCGTCAATAAGGACCGCTACATTTCTAAAATGTTCCTCAGAGGAGACTCTGTGATTGTTGTCCTGAGAAATCCTCTCATCACAGGAAAATGAACTTTAAAGGGTTCCACCTGTAGGAAGGGTTTGAAGGCAGGGGCTTGATCTATTTTCACCTTTTTTGTTTTTCCTTTTTGATGTTGAGACAGAAAAACTGTGTTGACAACACTGTGTCTCAAGAGGTTAGGTGCAGCATGTGCTGATTATTTCGATTTGTCTTTTTCATTTTGATAATAAAAATGATAGATAAATGCTGAAGTTGTTGGTGTTTATCTTTTTAGTTGACTCTTCTTTTTCCATCAGTATGGGTTTATTTAAGTTAAGTTTCATCTTGCTCTGTCAGAGTTCATAGCATCACATGAATGCACTAAGACAATAGCAAGAAGTTATTTTTTTCCCTCCAGGGTTCTTACCCTCCTTCTCCCTCTTTTCTTCCTCTCTTCCACTCTCCCCTGACAGCATCTTGGGTGTCAGGCTTAATTTCAGTCTGCAGCGCTCAACATGCGACAAACTGCCGTTTAAAGGCCCACTGCATTATTGATGAGACCAGATGTGCTGACTGTCACTTCACACCCTCATCTCTCCATTTCAGGCTGCTCTTCTGCCACCCCGGCCCCTTCTGACCACTTTGTTAATTGGCCTAATAGCTCATCAGCTAGTGTCGCTTTACTCCTCTGGCGGTTGGCGTCTAATCTCCACTCTTTGGTGCTCTCAGATTCAGTGGTTGAGTGTAAATAAATAAAGCGCTTGTGTATTTTAAACCTTTTGAGCATTGATTGCTGAATTGGTCTTTGTGTTGGCCCTGTTTTATCTGGAGACCTTTTATTTAGGACCTATATGTGTCCACAATCAGTGTATTTGCTTCTAACAATTACATCATTACTTAAGTTTTTTTCAACTTTTTGCAGGTCTTTGACCCGTACATTACTGGGGCGCCCATGAGGTTAGCAGCTGTAGAGTGTTTGTGTGTGAGCAACATATCCTAACTGATTTACAGCATCCAGGTGAGGCCTGCCAGAGGGAGGACTGCATCAATAGAGCCAGTCTGATCACTAGATTCAAACGTGTTGAACCCACATGACTGTCTGTTGAAGTTATGCTCACGGCAAGTCTTTGACATTTTAGGAGATCATGTAGCACGAGCTGGGAAACAAGTTGTTGCATATGCTGCCCAAGGAAAGTTGGTAAATATGAGACTGTAATGTGGATTTTTTACAAGTATTGTGGAAGTCACAAAAAAGATATAATTTACGATCAACAAATGTACTCATAGCACTGGAGAACTAATGCTGGCTTAATTGTTTTAATGCCATATATTATACAAAAATGGAGCAAAATGATTTGCATCCTGAAAAAAATGCTTAACATTTTGGAACTTAGCAGTTTGGGGGAAAATATTGTTTTTTTGTTTTTTGTTTTTTTTTTTTAAGTGTCCAGCTAGAAAAATCTGAGTACTTTTAGAATTAAATTTGTCATTCCACATTTAACATTGAGTTAGCTAAAAAGGGAGATCCAAGCCTATTTGCCTTAGAGATATGTTGTTGGAATGTTGACTTAATGAAGGCAAGCCATGAGAATGTCAGAACACCTGATACTGTGAGACTGGTTTTAGATCACACAAAACATTAGCTTAAAATAAGTCTTAAAACAGACCATCCGTCCATCATCTCCCAATTATTCAAGATTAGGTGGCCGCAGGTCCAAGAGGGAAACCCATACATCATTTTCTCCAGAGAGAATCTAGCTCATATGCAGTTCTGCGATTAGATTTTTGGGTCTGGTGAGGGTTCTCCTGCATTGGGTCTAGAAAACCTGCAAACAGAGAAGTAGAGAACGCATTCCTTACCGACAGACAAATCATCTCAATCCAGTTAGGAGAAACAGCAGCTCTACCTGATGGTTTTTAACTTGTATATCAGGCTGAGTCCAGCCACCGCTCTGGAAGAATTTCATTTCAGTCATTAATATCTTTGTTCTTTAAATAGAGAGGGTCAAAACATAAACTGGACCTGAGCAGTGCCCACATTAGTCTAGACAGGGCTACTTTCCAGCTTTAGCTTAATCAGATGTCTAGTTGCCACCTATCGAGATGATTATAAAAACCGACTCATCCTGATCTTGTGTTTGTTGTGTTTGGTGCTAGTATTAGTTGTAACTTCACCAAATTAGGGAGATCAAGACACCTTCCTGGAGGCATAGTTGGAAGAGGAGCAAGCTGGCAAACATCTAGTGGTCAAAGGAGTGACTAGTGAAACTTTACATAGGCCACTCCAAAACTTTTTCTATTAGCTCTTTAGAGATGGATGTGCTGCTGTGCTTTTTTCTGTAAAGTTTTAATTTAATACCAGATGTTAAGGGATGCTGGTGCGTGATGTGATGATGTGCTTAGAGATTGCTTAGCCTTCTTCACGTTGTCAGAAAGCTTCTGTGCAAGTGGTTTCTTGGTTCTCCAGCCCAAATAGTAATCAGGCCAGATTGTGACCACTGAAACAAAACTCAGCCTTCCGAAAACATTAATTACTGCAAAAGATGGCCTTCATACTGGTGGAGATGTTAGCACTGTTGCCTCACAGTAAGAAGATGCTGAGATGAAATCCCAGTCTGGGATCTTGCTGCTTGTTGTATGTTTGCTCTCTCCATGCATGTGTGGATTCTCTCCAGGTAGTTCGGCTTCCTTCAATAAATATGTATATCAGGTAAATTGATATACATATCAATTTACCTGATGCCTCTCTGCATTTTCCTTAGGAGTGTGTGTATGTTTTTTTTGTTTTGTTTTGTTTTATGTTTGTCTCTGTGTTGCCCTGCCTTGGACTGGTAACCTGTCCAGGATGTCCCCTGTCTCTCGCCCAGTGACCAGCCCTAGGAGCCTGCATGGATAAGTGACTATGAATAATAAATCCTTTCACACAAGGGGAAAATACTTTTTCACACACCTGAATGATTTGCAGAGATATTTTCACTTAATAGAGTTGTGTTTTAAATCCTTTTATTTAAATTTATCACTGCTTTATGCATGCAGTCCAAACGTTCGCTGAGCTCAGCCGATGAGAAGCCACTTTTTTGAGTGACTATCAAAAACTGGACATCTAAAGGTTGTTTTGGGTCAAGTGACACATCTCAACAATGAAACATGAAGCTTCAGCATCCTGAGACAAACTTTGTCGAAGGCTGGTCGGGTCTATTTGGAGATGCCGGTGATAAAAACAACTTTGGGGACCTAATTTGTCGGGTATCATTGTCCACTTTCCTCAAGTTACCTCACTCATCTCAAAGACACTCAAAGAAGAAGCCGATCACCCACCACCCAGATTTTTGGGTGGTGGGTGATCCACAGGCAGGAAGGCAGATGTTTTATTCAGTAGGTAAGCGATAACAGAGGGGAAGTGTGATTATGATAGCGATCAGCCATGCAGCGATACTCATCCCTTCGAGCAACGCGACACCCGGCAGTGCATCGATCGGGCTCCTGTAACCGGAGCAGCCGTCACAGTTTGTTTTCAAGCAGAGCCATGGTCCGGGTGTCAGGGCCGACGGACCAGGTGGAGGGACCTGGGGGAGAAGGAGGTGTCAGTTCTGTAAATACAAACACTGTGTTCATTCATCACAATAAAGTGCACAGATGCAGAGCAGCAAAGTAAATGACAGGGATCAGGGGTATGAACCCCCAGACCTGGTCTCCAAACAAACACCCCTCCACCTGAGAAAGAGGATGAAACAAGAATCAGATCATCTGTTCTTGTCTTATTGCTGGTCTTATTCTGGCTGTTTGAACAATTGCCTTTGTATTACTGATGATATACCAGGCCATAGACATAATCAACGAAGGCCCATGTTTGCCTAGTAAATCCCAGTTTTTAGAAGAACACATATTTATAGCAAAAAACAAAATCATAAAAAAAAAATTTAATTGTCATATTTTAGTACTGAAATTTTTGTACAGTATATATGTACATATATGTACTTTATGTGTTTTAAATATAGAAATACAAAATGTGTCTATTCAGTTACCAAATAGTACTCTATTTATAAGAAATCTAAATCTTTGTCTCAAAATTCAGAATAACATATCAGCCCAGTGAAATTACTTGGTTTTGGTCATACAGGTCATGCCTGCTAAACCTAAAGAAGTTTTGCAGAAAATACACACTATATTCCCCACAGTATTTATAATATGGTATTCAATCTTCCATCCATCCATTCATTTTCATTACACCCTTATCCCTTAGTGGGGTTGGGAGGGGTGCTGGTGCCTATCTCCAGCCACGTTCCGGGTGAAAGGCGGGGTACACCCTGGACAAGTCACCAGTCTGTCGCAGGGCAGTATTCAATCTACATTAATGTTATTTATTGACTCATTCTATATTTACCTGTATAAACTCAAATATACTGTAACTTGGCTAATCTTATTAATATTCATTTCATGTCAATATTTATTTTATTCCATGCAAAATGTTTCATGGGTGAAATACAGTTTCAGATTTCCAATATGAATATTTGTTTATTTAGTTCTAAATTTGCTGTTCTAATTTTCCAGACATTTAGCCACAGTATGGTCTTCAAAATGCTCTGTTAGGCTGTGGTGCCACCTACTGGAATGTAAATGTAATGTGCGGAGCTCAATGGTACTTACACCCTTCACACCAATCACAGGAAGGAAAAGTAAAACTTTCTTTTTTTATTTGCTCTCCTGGCTAATAGATCTTAGGTGGAATACCTCTTACCTCTTTGTTGTTTTTTGTTGTACAGAAATTTGAACACTAGGCTACAGAAAAAAGTTCCAAGCTTTGAATGTCTCAGTTGTAGGTTACGGGACTATGCTTGATGTGAAAATAAAAAGAATATGGCCCACTTGAGACCTACCAAGACGTGGCCAGCAAAACTGAAAGGCTGGACGAGTCTATCTTAGAGTGTCCCCAGTGAAGCTGGGCATATTAGCTTCAGTTTATGGACGAGGGGAGCTTCAGTGAAGCAGCCAAGAGCTTTGGAGGAGCTGCAGAGATCCACAGCTCAGGTGTGCGCCATTGTTGAAATGTAGGAAGGAAAAGTCCTATTTGCCACAAGCTGTCCAGAAGACACATTAAATATGTGCAATGAGAGAACAATATCTTCTTCAGCAGAGACAGATTGATGTATAAGTAGAAAACAATTATGGAAGAACCCTATATGAAGCTGCAAGATTTAAAATATGACATCTTCCATCATGACAAAGTCTCCTACACATAAAGCCAGAGCTTCAATAAAATTTTTAAACAATGACACAGTAGATCAAAAACCTATTCATGTTTTAGAATAGTACTGTAAAAGTCCAATTGTGAATCTGGAAATTTGAAAAGTTCAAGGGCTGTTAAAACTTTTGCAAGGAATTGTACTGTCAGGAAAAACTCCTATTTCCTTTTTTTCTGGTCTTATTAATGATTAATGCAGATCCAGACTGAGCTTTGCTTCTTTGATTGAGGTTCAGTTATCTGTATTTCCTTGGTAATACACTGGTTCAGGAACGCACTGTCCTCTCTCTCTAATGTAAATTAAAGTGCAGTCTGTAACAGCCTTTCCCAAAAAAATCAGATCAATAAAGGTACAGAGGTGAACTTTAATGCCAAACTTTGATAAATTCTTAATGTACCAGGTTTGATCATCCCGCAGACGAAATTGACCAACTGACGTCAAGTCGTGGAAATAAAACTGTGGCAAAGAGGGGGGGAGCTCAGGAGAAACCTCAGCTTACTGTGTGACTGTTTCTGATTCTTTACAGGCCACTTTCTGGGAAAGGAACCAACTTGTTGAGTCTGGGCCACCACAAATCACACAAACACATCTACACATGGGAGCAGAGACTCACACAGCGGCTGGGGGTTTGTTTGAAATTCTTGGCTCAGCTAACAGGGGACACATGGTGTTAAAAAAAATACCAGCAGTAGTGAAACTGGGCATATTAGCTTTCAGTTTGTTTGCACATGCCACACACGTAATGCACTGCTTTTACATCCTCTTTTCCACTTCAATTAACATCAGGCATTATCTCTGCACTGAGGACTGGGTTATGAGAGGAATCCTATTTTATTCATTGCTGCTGACATCTGTTTTTAACATAACTTAACATATTTAAAAGCCTTTTAATTTTCTTATTTTATGTCAAATTGAGATCATGTTTTTATTCGACAACTGTTCCTACCAGATAGCATTTCTGTGAATATTTAAGAGCCACAGAAGATAAACTTGAAGTTACACAAACAGCCAGTAGGGTGATGTGCAGGGTTTATAGTGGCCCAGCCTCTCATGTAATGATGCCTTCATGTGCTATCGGAATATGGGGTGCCCATTCGTGAAGGAATTGTGAGAATTGAGAATGTAGATACTTTGCTTGTGCCATGAGTTTAAGGGTACTAGTAATCAAGTAACATTATTATTTACAGGAAGTAAGGATGGTCAACACAGCTATAGTTGACTCAGTTAAGGTACATAAATATAACTTTTTTAATGATCATTGTCTCATTGAAGCAACAGACTTATACTATAAAATTTAAAACTGTGCTGACCAATAGTTGCTATTTTTGTATGCATAAGACTAATTTCACCATAAATTCTGGAAATCCTGACAGTATTTATATTCTAAACCAAAAATGTTATATGTCATCAAGGTTGGAAAACATAAGGAATAACACAGATTACGTACTGTGCTGTTTTAAGATTTTTATGTGGAAGGTTTTATTGCTCTCATTTTAAAACACAGTATTATGCACAGCACAAGACATAAACAAATCAACCAGCTGCTCAAATCCCCAAAACCAATTTTTTTTTTTCTCTTTCGAAATAGTTTATTGACACTTGGGACATTTTAAAAACATGGCATTTTACAGTTATACAAAACCAATAGGGGGCTCTGGAGAAACCGTTAGAATTGTCACACAAGTCAGGTTAGCAAATGCAAAAACAACTTTAGCAGTGGTTTTCAGCTCTTTTCAGATATGGTGTCTAGGCCTGTCACAATAACAAATTTTGCTGGACGATAAACGATAATAGTGTTGTTTTGATACCCTTTTCAAGTAATATAACAGTAATGGCGTAATATGAAAGAACACATATGCAAAGATCATTTAACTTTAAATTCTAATGAGCGTTTAACACTGGAACTGGAAGACATTTTAAATATCCAAAATAAATAAACTAAACAACAAATAAAAGGAATTATGAAGGCTCTGTAAACAAAACTGTCCTTCCAAAAAAGGGCTAGCTCTAGTTGAGACCAGTGCATCAGACTTGAGACTTTTGTCATCCAGTTTTTGGTAGAAAGAGAAATAAGAAACACGATAAATCATGCAAATGGAAAATATTGAGCTTGTTTTAATTTATCATGCATTAAATTGATTTATTGCTTTTTGCGAAAGGCCTACCTGTGCCCCTGGCCGATTCAATTCTCTATGGAGTTAAAGTCAGGCACAGTGATGCCATTGCCTTTAAAACAAGTATTTGTAGTTTTGGTAGTGTGGACATAAGCATAGGCCTGCTAGAAAATGAAATCAGCATCTCTATAAAGTTTAGTGGAAGAAAGCATTGATTCTGCAAATTCCTAGTAGACGGCTGTGCTGACTTAGGACTTCCTAAAGTACGTTGAACCAAAACCATCAGATGATTTGGTTCCTCGAATCATCACAAAAGATGGAAATATCATCTGAGATTCTTATAGAAATTTACCCTGATTGTGGAGGGCATCACTCAGAGATTTTTCCTTGAATATATTAGGCTATCTTTTCTGTATTAAAAATATATTCACTGGGTTAACGTAATATTCTTATTTTCTGAAAAAACGTGTTTTTTTAAGACGTAAGTCATACAGTAGGTACACATACATGTGTGTAATAAATCTATATGAGTTTCACTTTTAATTTTAATTGCTGAAATAAATTATTACTTCGATGGCATTCTAGTTTAGTTAGCTGCACCTGCATTAGCACATTAAATTTATTTTAAATATGAATCAGATCTACCAAACTAATTAAAACCCAGCTTAAATTCGTGATTCGTTAAAAGGAATTTTACGAAGCACACTTGAATGCGTCCTGGGATTACTTTGAAGCTGGCGGGTTGGGCCAGACTCCCGTGAATTCACACGGCAGGGCCGTGACCCGACAGCGCCGCGGACTGAACGAAAAGGAGCCCCGCGGAGGTATTTCACTTCAACCTTTCTTAGAGCAGCTGCAAACATAAAACACCTGAAAGTGGAAGAAGAGGAAGTGAAGCTTTTTGGGCAGCCGCTATTTTCTCAGCTTCACTTCTTTCTTTTTTTTTTCTCGTAGAAACCCACTGTGGGAGAGTTATTAGAGTTGACAAGCCCGCTTCACTACTGTATCTACCCCCTCCTCTTCCTCCACCTCTACCTCCTCCTCTTCCTCCTCTCCCGCTTCACAGAACCAGGAAATCGTCGAGGTGTGCTCCTTTATCCCACTACCCTGTTTGCGGCTTTAGATGTGCTGTTTCCCCCATTCCCCCCTCCTCTCCGCTTTTGGACGGTGTAGTTTTTATTTCATCGCTGTGACTCTGTAAACGCCGGGCTTCACCGCTGAAGTCATCCGAAGTTGCCTTCGAGGAGAGGAGCTCCACTCTGGCCGAACAATGAGGTGCGTAAGCGGCTCGGATCCCTTCATGTTTCATTGTGTTTCCAGCCGAGCATTTTTCACTGTTTCTGTTGCTAGTTTTCTCATGGGCTGCTGGTTAAAGAGTCTGAGCTGCTTGTTTAATCTCGACAGCAGTGCTTTGTAACGCGTTAAATGTCCGTTTCTCACAGCTGGTCTTTGGGTTGTTTTTTGTTCTCAGCTAAAACTGTGCAGGAAGTTTTTTTTTTTTTTTTTTGTGACCGTGTAACTTTCTTGAAACTTCAGCTTTCTTCCTGTTCAAAGTCTTTGGGTTGAGATTAAGCAGTTTGATTCACATCAACACGTTTTAGTTTTTTTATTATTATTATTATTTCGTAGATTACTTATAACGCTAAGATTTTAAACATTTTCATGTGCAAAAAAAAAAAAAAAAAAAATACTGAGGTCAGTCTAATTTATAAGGCATAAAAAAGGATTCGGTGGCTAGCTAAGAGCCGAAGCAGGGGTGCGCTTATTGAGATGCAGGTTGGTCACTTTCTTGTGGCCAATCTGCAGCTTGTGCTGTTTATATCATCATCATCATCATCATCATGCATTCCATAGACTCACATTAAAGCTACCCCCTCCTGAGCTGCAGTTTGCCTCCGTGTGGGAGAGCAGAGATTTCAGCACCATGAACAAGACCCACAGGCACACAGCTCATGTCCACAAATTCCATGTCCTGTCACAGCCTGCGCCTGCTGGCAATTACAAGCTTGGAAGTGTCTACTCCTAGGCTGGAGCTCCTCTGATATCACATTTAAACACCACTAGCACTTAGTTTAGTGTGCAGGGTTTTTTTTTGTCTTTTTAAAGTACATGTCCTTGAGAGTTACACTAAGGAACTGGAGTCTGGTAGGGATAACCTGAGTGACCAGTTTTCTTTCTTTTTTTTTTTTTTTAGATTTTTTTTTTTGTCTTCAGCCTTTCACAGGGCCCTATCTGTAACAATATATCTCATGGGTTGGTCCTGTGTTTTCTATTTGTTTTGCTGATCACGATGGAAATGCCCACACAACCCAAGACTTGAGATTATTTGTTACAAGAATGTTCTGTTCTGTTAACAATATGTTTAGGCACATTTTAGATCAAAAAAACAATGCAGACTAATCAGTTGTTAAATTTAGTAGCGGTTCTCAACTGCTTTATGTGCAAAATATGCTGTTTTGCAGTTCTGCTATTTTTAGAATAACACTAATATAACAGGCTGGTATTTAACAGGCTTCTCAAACAGGTTTAGAAGGTGCAGGTATTCTTGTTTTTTTAATCACTATGTGTGTTGTACACAACCAGAAGTATTTGTTTTTGTTGCATGTGAGACAGAAAAAGTATATCGGCATTCTTTATGCCAGTGTGCTGCAACATGTGAGAGAGGGGAAGCACTTCAACATGTTCTTTGGTGTCTCATAAAAAAAGGACTCCAATTCGTAGAAACAAAGTGATGCAACATTTTAGACACATAAAATTGTATCTGTTCAAAACATTCCTAAACCTTGATAGTGACAACAGGTCCAGCGTGGTCTTTCTATTTGTTTTACACATATTTCTCTCCGGGATCTCAGATTGCAGTGAGAACGCTGGCGTGACCTGAAATCCTTGCACCGAGTTGCATTAGATGTGCACATTTAACATGGCTCTTGCTTAAAATAATGCGCAGTGATAATTGTGTGTGCCTAAGTTGCATAATAACCTTGGCATTCTGAAATGCTGGAACCTTGCATGACGCAGACATCATGGCTCTTGAGACACAACCACACAATGCGACAGCACGCTGTTCTGCCCAAGCAGTGTGTAATAAAGTTATTAACCATGGTGCAATAAGATAAGCTAACTGCATGATTGTTGAGTTGCTCTTCTGCAGTTAGAAGGAGAGAAGCTTGAAGGGGGGGCAGTACTTCCCCAACCATAAAACATACCTGTGACTTAACCACACATATCAGGTATATTTGCTAACCCGAAGCCTCCTTAACGTCGCGTTAGGAAGTTCCTGTTTAGGTAGGTGAATGGAGCTCTTCCTCTAAATGACTACTGCTTTGACTGACCCCCTGCTGCGACCAAAGGGGTTCATGTCACCTTGCATAACGGGTAATGACTGGTATGCAGCTCTGCTAGTGCTCATTGTGGCTCTGGAATGTAAATGTTGACACAAAAGTGCAGGCAGTTGGTCAATAGTTCAACTACTGACCCAGTTCCGAAACTGCTTCTGATCATCCTGAGCATCTTGGTTCACTGTTATCAGATTTAGAAGCGTTTGTTGTGGTTATCTTTGCATTACTGTCTCAGTGAACAATAACTCCTCTGTTCAGATCATTGCATCAGCCGTTCAGATTCCTATCCTGGGGGCTAGGTGGCCCAGGAAGTGCATCAATTTGCATCGTGATTCACTCTTATTGTCAGAGAGGTGACTCTCTACTCCCACGCTGACTCTGTGGATTGGTCTCTGACTGAAAAGTGCTGTCCCGTCTGACACCATCTCCACGTCTGTCTCGGGCTCAAGAAATAATACACAGAAACGGGTAGAATGCATCTGCTTAACCCACTGTTTTTCTGTCTGCTGAGCATCCTGAAGTTGGTTCAGAAGCTCTGCATGAGTGGAAGTGATTCCGGAGCGGACTCCTTGTCTGCTCCCTTGCAAGAGCCTGGTATTGATCAGTCTTAAAAGAAGCAAGGAGGAGACTATCCCCCTACACTCCTTTTCAGCCCCACCCTCTTCCCTGCCCCGTTGTTTCTTTTGTGTCTCAACACCACATTTCTCTCCTTTGGCATCAGCTAGATAGCAATGCGGTTCAAACTGTGACCTTAGTGGATTCTCTGTAATCGTCTTCCTCTTCTTCTTGAGCCCATGTCCCGACAGGCCACTAGCTGTTGTTTAAGAAATGTACCAGCGTTATTGCATTTATGCCTTTGTAAGGATGCTGAGATGCAACTTCTTAGGGTTGCAACAGCAGCATGTTCTTGCTGCACCGTTGTGTAATGTTTTGGTGTTGGTATTTCAAGTCTCCACTTGTTTGCCTCATGCCTTACACAGTCAGATTGTTTTCTTTGATGTAAGCAGCAGAAGCAAATTTCAGCCTGCCTGACGTCTGTTGTTCTTTTCATTTATTACCATAGTTGGTCAAAACTGATGATTTTTGGGGAGAACATGTCTTTGCAAAGGACAACACCCGCTTTGGGTTGTCCTGCAAAGCCCCGATTTATCATCAGTCACTCTTTAGCTGATTCTCTGTTAGAGCACAAAGAATTTGTAAAAAAAAAAAAAATTGTTAGCAAACCTTTTACATTTCTTTTTTGCCAAACAATCTTAATATGCTGCAGCCTAGAACCAATACCAATTTGAGGTAATTGGGGTGTGCTTGTGGGAATTCTTATCCATTATGAAAAAAAGAATAATGGTTTCATTTCATGCATCATAAAGGAGCTGCATGTTGATATACACTTCAAAAGACCCCCTCAATGTGTTGCTGTACAGTTGGTGTGACAGTGTGTCTAAAGGATCACCCTGCATGCACACACCGTTATTTGAAATGGTCCTGTCATGAGTGTTTGTTTTCCACAATGCCCAATCACCACTACCCCCTTCTCTGAAACAATTCACCCCTCTTGGCCCTCACAACTCCCATACTCATAAATAGGCCATTATGCAGGCCTGCTTCTTGGATTAGGCGCTTTGCTACACAAGTTGCTCAATATACAAAATCCTCCATTGTCTGCTTTGTGACAAAGCCATTTTCCTTGGTGGAAGCTGCTGTTTTGGTTTTGGGGTTGTGCCTCTAGGGTGCTGCTTTTACTTTTCATGTCAATTTTATTTATTCTTTAATATATATTCTTTATTTTATAGTTTAAATAAACAGTTAATTGTATTGTAGGCTATTTCTCGCCAGTATGAAATGTTTGTCTATTCACTTAGTTTTAAAACCTTAATATTAGATGCAGTAAGCAAATATTTGTACAGTCCTGTTAAACCAGAGCATTAGAAAGACAACCACCTTTAAATAAATTATCATAGTTGGTACTTCATCCAAAGCCCTGCAAGTAAGCTGTAGGATTTGTGCAAAGTAGTTTAGTAGCTGATGGGAAAGTCCATTCTGCTACACATGTAAATGGAAAGTAAACATTTCAATAAAGAGTAACTGATTCCCAGGCACACATTTGCATAGCCACAAAAGGCAATCACATTTTTGTTATTTATTTTCAAATCCAGTTGTGCTTTTTGTCTCTTGCCGAATCCAAATCAAAGTAGGGGCAGCAAAACGTTTGATTTTACTCTAAAGTTGACAATATTTTTGCATGTACGAAATTTAAAAAAAGAAGAAACATACTTTAACACTGTATCCTAAAATGTAAAATAACCAGCAGAAAGTTAGGTTTTTAATGTGGCGTTAGATAACTACTTTATACCTTTGCATAGCTTAATATTCCAAGAGCTGTATGTGCTACATTTTGCAAAAATATTTATACTCATTGAACTTTCTCATATTTTGAAGCACTTAAACCACAAACTCAGAAATTCAGAAGTGTTTTGTGTGATAGACCAACATAAAGTGCTGCAGAAGTGGAAGGAAAATGCACAATATACAAAGTTGTTTACAGATAAAAAGTGCAATGTGCATTTGCATTCATTTCTGTAAACTCTAACATGTTGAGTATATCCAGAAAAAAACACTGGGTATGTTGTCCTGCATTTCTCTAACTTTCATGTAAACTCAAATAGCTTCTTTTTTTGTAAGTGGTAGCCAAATATTTGCAGAAATGATTCTCAGTTCTGCAAACTCAGGTTTGGTGTTTCTTTATTTTATCAAGTTCAGGTCAGAATGACAGTTGCTAATGCAGTTTATCTTCTATTGTTGAGGCCTGTTTTAGAGTTGGCATCCTAAAGATTTGGATTCATAAAATCCAAAAGATGACCAAATGCCCTCTGCAGGTCAGTTTTTACCCCCTTTATTACACAAGTTTCTCACATTAGTTCCTTACAAAATTAATTATGAGGAAGTAATATCCTAATTGTCAAACCGCAGATATTATTAAGAGAGCTACATAATGCAGTTTTTGTCTTTAGTTTTTTAAGCTTCTTGAGAGGAACATAAGTTTGAAAATTTTTGTTTCTGTCATTTCGCCAGTGAGATTCGACAACATATAAACTTCTCGACTTAAGTTTTTCAGTTATGTAAATAGCGTTACAACTATTGGTATTTGTAAAATTTGGTTTATCTAAAAACTTTTAGATAAGTGAAATGGAAAAAAACAGAACCTTATTTTAAGTTCATTACCATCAAAGTTCCATTTATAATCGTCATCATTTTGACGATTATAAATGGTTTTACTACCTGACATTTCTGAGGTTCCAAAACATTAAAATATGTTTGATTTGTATGTATTAACATATCCTAGTTATTCATATATATAATAGAAAATAATTGTCAAACCACTGTTATTATTGATTAAATTATTCAGCAAGGAAAGTATTTATTTCTATAACGGACATATCATGCCAACACTTAAGCAACCAATGATCAGAACCGATGTGATCCAGTATTCAGCTGCTGCTTCATAGATCCTGGATGAAATGCCCTTTACCTGCCATTGGTCTCTTTTCACTGTGGAAAGTCTTATTACCTTTTAAACGTCACCTCTTAAGCAGGTCCTGAGCCACTGTTGTTGCACATTAGTTTTACTAAAATGAACTGAGGAGTACACGTTTAATCAACTGACACTATGCCACACTATACTGTTGAAGTCGCCACAGAACTGAACTGGTGTGACATTTGAAGTGGCATATAAAGCATAGCATTTCAAAGATGACTATAGTCGCCCACATGATTCCACTATGTTGTCTTGTTTCACTGCTTGGTGTTTTGAGTGCATTACTACCGGAAAAGTGCTTCAGAAAGGTTTCTTCTTCTTTTTTTTTTTTTCCAAGTTGAAACAAACGTGTGAAAAAGGTTTCTGTTCCTTAAAACAATCTCGCACTCATATGTTACGATAAGCCCTGTCCTGGTACATTTGAAGAAGCAGTTTGGTGCAGGATATTAGAAAAATGTGATAGTCTTGGTGAATATTGTGATAAATATTTATAGTCAAACAAATGAATACTGATGTCTTTAAACTTATGGTTCATAGCAAACTTTGACCCTAGGTAAGGAGTAGTCTACCCAGTTGCCTGAAACAAGGACAGAAAATTCACTATTTCCAGTCTAGATGTATGTTGCTTAAATAAGTCAACGGTTACTGTAGTCTATTAAACTGGGAACAATATACTCCTTTTTTAATTTACTGTAAGGGCTACTTCGATTAAATATTTGAGAGGGTGTTGCATTCAGACTCCATGTACCAATATCATGTTTGGCCAGTTGAAAGGAGTGAAGTGTTTTTATTGTGTAAAAACTGAGTGAAATTGAACAGAGTATCGTCATGTGAAGATAACTGGAGATATCTGAACCTTCCCCGCTGCAGATAAATTAGAGGAACATTATCTTCTGGGTTTGACTGAGTCTGTCTCTGACGTTGCAGTGAAATGAAAGCTTAACTATGGGGATGGACATTCTGTATGGTCAGCACTGCTAATGGATATAAAGATCCAGAGGGTTCATCTGGGGTCCACTGCTTAATGGAACATAATGGAACCCGGTTAGTATAGAAACAGCTTTGTGCTGCCAGCCATTGTTAACATTCCTATCACTCAAGTCCTTAGATCATAGCCTCTCTTATCTGGGAAGATGGTGATTGCTGATGGACATAGGCTGCATCAGAAAGAGCAGACTTGGAGGAAGCCTTGAGCTTGCTTTAGGCTCTGCTGCCTGCTTTCTTTGAGACTTTGACCTAGTATTGACGAAAGGTTTATTGCCACACGGGAAAGGACATGCTTAACACAGGCCTGTCTGTTTACTTGTTCTGTTAAAAGATGAGCTATTTCTGCATGTGGACATATCTTGGTGCATCGACTGTGATAGAAATAATCTTGTGTACTGATGCTTCAATGGTTACCAGTGTCAAGTGTACAAAGGTCTTAAAAGGTTTGGTGCAAAGCCACTAGAACTTTTTGTTTCTGTGCTCTAAAGTCCACACAATGTACAATAAAAAGTTTTGAAGTTAGAGAAGCTAATTCTAGTATTATGAAACATTTGTTAAAGCACTCTCAGCCCTTATCTACCTGTTGCTGCACATCGCCTGTCAGCTGGCTAAACAAAGGCTGTTTTACACTAAAAACGTGGACAGTTAATGCTTGCACCACCCACCTCTTATTAATTAGGGCTCAGAACTTCAGGAAATTGGATACTATTTGCTTACTTTACCATTACACAATGCTCCCGACATTCCCTGTGAACTTTAGCATCTTAACCCCTAAAAAATATACATTGACTGTTGGCCTTCTGGCTTCAGGGCAGTTAGTCCAGCCAATTGTCCAAATATATTATCAATACAGTGTGAGAATTCACAAACTTAAAATCGTAGCAAACATTGCATTAAAGTAGTCATTTCTGATTACAGTATTCAATCCATCCAGCTCTATTATTCATTTTGTGCTGTTTTCAAACCACAGTCAACAAATTAGCTAACTAGCTGTAAAGAGGCTGCCTTCAAAGGAAAGCAATCAGATAGTGTTATACATTTGTCTTTGGAATTTGTGTTGCCAACGCCATTTTTAGTTTGGGTTATCATACAGTTAAAATCTAATTGGCCAGTGCCCAATTTCCAGCTTCTAAAACTAACCAGGGTTGTGATAGTTGACTATAACGTGGCCAACATCAACATTCTCAGACCCCCATGTTTGCAGGAAGCATGATTAAGCAGGAAAAGAGATCTTCTTTACTCATTCAGTGGAAAGGGAAGGGGCGTACAAGTCAAGGCAGCTTAAAACTGGGAGTTTTCTCCTGTTGATTCTTTTCTAAGAGGGAGCTCTCCTCCTCCTTGGCCTGGGTCGGGGAGGATGTGCTCCGACCTGTAAAAGGAATTGAGCTCAGTGCAGAGGACAGAGGTAACTTCATTCCAAATATGGTCATTGAGAGTGCCAGTTCTATTGCTTCCCCCCCTCATTCCACACAGCCTTGGCTGCATCAGAAGCAGGAAGGAATTCATCTCTGCTCTTCAAGTGGCCAAGCAAAAAACAACCTGATGATTTTGGAAAAAAACTCCTTTCTGTGTCATGAATGATGAGTCAGCATTCAGGAAATGCTTTAAGGTTGTTTTATTTTTTTAATCAGGAAGGTCAAAAACATCTTTCATTCAGATATTTACAGTTTACGAATAGCTGAGACGGCCTGAATGCCTGTTTTGTGTAGTTGATTCAGCAGCTTAGTGTGAAAGTGTGCTTGTGTTAATTTTTCAGCTAGTTGTCACATGTGTGAGATGACACAGATATTGGGAAAATAAAACGACAGACTGAACTTTAAATGGTATCAACAGTAAAGGGCGTCTCAGAGATCTGGGGCCTCGTGCATAAAGCGTGCCTGCGCACAAAAAATGTGCGGCACCATATTTTACGCACAAGTCAGCATGTATAAAAATGAACTCTGCCTCAAAGTTTGCGTAAATATACGCACACTTTTTCGGTGGCGTGAAAATGCACCAGCCACGCAAGCATTTTCTGTGGCCAATATCAAACTACAGAGCGTCATAATTCACCTAAATACACTGAAATCTGACGGCATTCAGTTATTTAGACCAAGAAGCATCAAACACAAGGTTTTTTTCCATGATTTTAACATTTTATTGTTAAACGTAAACGATGAAACTGAACTGCATTTGTCCTTAGACAATAACATAGCACACAAAGACAAAATTAAGAAAAAAAAAGATGTGAAAACTTCACTCGAATTTAAATAGTACTTTTGCTCAGTTTTTGTCTCATAAAGATGTAAAGCATTGGTCTGTGCGCCAGAGCGCATGAAATGCATCTACGGGATAATTTCATTCTTACTAAAAAAAAGAAAACAGGGTTGATCAGCAGATCAACAGGTTTGATTATTTTAAGGTGAGCAAGGTGTGTATATAATCACAGGTACATAAGTAGCTGCGCAAAGGGGCACACCTTTGCTCTGTGCCACAATTACGCTGCACAACGTATTTGTGGTACAGTGCTTTGACTCTGGTGGAGAACATCACCAATGGAAGGATTCAGAGGGAGCGATTGATCATTGATCTGCTGGAAAATGTTGATGATGGTTTATTAGTGTTTAGATTGCTTGGACAGATCATCCTGGAGCTCCGAGCAGAACTTAAAGAAGGAGCCGGGTGGTACCGATACTGGTCCAGCTGCAGTCATCCTTCAGTTGAGCCACTCGCTTTGTCAATGCGCCTTTATGGACAGAAATCATCTCTGTTCTGTAAATGTACAACTTCTGCACCTGATTCTACTATTAGGAATAAAAGTCCGCATTCCCACTCAAAGAACTCTCTGACACGCTGCCATTCTTTAAATCCCTGCTGGACGCGTTACTGTTGGAACAGGCATTTGCACGAGCTCTTTATTTATTTATTTATTAGATTTTTTTTTCTTTAAAATGTACTATTTTTGTTTTTGTGAGGTGAGTTTGTGCCCTGAAAGCACATTTTACATAAAATATAGAATTATTATTATAATAAATACTCATACTGCTACAAACAAGGACGGCTTTATGCATCCGATTTTTTTCTTTTGTGCGCTGCACTTTTCTACAGTTTTTCATACGCCAAGTTTTAGTGTGAAAACTGCGCACTCTCTTAAGCATGAGGCCCCTGATTTTGAAAACCGTTAACCTGCTTTAAGAGGGCTGGATAGTGCCCGGAAATTACTTCCATGTTTTTAAATGACATTCTTACTAAAGATTATTGCAAAAACAGCTGACTTTATCTTCAGACAAGTGAGTTCCGATGTACTGTCACTTTTCAGTTTTAAACAGCTGAATAAAAATAACAAAAACACCACCCTTACTGTTTCTTTAAATAAAAAAAAAAAAGACAAGTGTAGTCCATTAAATATCCACTTCTCTTGTTACTTTTATGTACCGATTTGTGAATCTGATTAAAAGACTATAAGCTACATTGGGGAAAGTTTGTTCAATGTTTGGGCATTTAGCCATAAACAGCTGTACATTGCAATTTGGAAACTAATCTCACATCCCAGAGCCAATGAATATATATGCACGGGGGACTGGCAACAGAAAATGTGGCCTGAAGGGGACTTGAGCATGACGTAATGTCTGATGAATCAGCCTAGAATCAACCAGTGTTTGTATGTGATTTCTTCACCCAAATCAGCATCAGAGAACAAGAACTTCACCATTGAGATGGTTTACAGTTAAATTGCTTCTCCTGTACCCCCCATTATTGCTCACATGTTATGGTGTTGTTTCTTCCAACAAATTTCATTCTGTATTTTCTAAAGGCTTCATATTGACCCTGTTTCAATTGATTGCTGTCCTGATTTCACGTAAACCAGCTAGCTGACTGAAGGATGGGACTTGACAACTGAATAAACAAAATACCTGAGTTGACCTTGTTGATGGAAATTTTAAGCAGGAGTCAGCTTCTGATTTTACAATGGAGCTTTTAAGGAATTTGTAAAAAGTATATATATATATTTTTTTTTACAGATTTAAGTAATCAGCACTTTACTATCTTTAGTCAAACTTCAAACTGATGCTTAATTGTTCAACACTAGAACTCACTCCAATGCACTCCTAATTGCCAAACTTTCTTTTGTTTTTTTTTCATTGTCACAATGTTCCCCAATGATATTGATTGAGATTTGATAAATTGTGCAGCTCTATAGTATACCTTTTCTTATAAATATAAGAGTAGAATTATCCACTTAATTAATCGGTTGTAGTTTGTCCCAATCTTAGGTGGTCTATAGCTTTTTTTTCTTTGTTTTTAAATCTTAATTCAGGGTGGAATTATCCAGTTTCACCAATTTAAGTATTTCAGATTTTGGGCTATCAATGATGGCTAAATGATGCTCAAACATCCCTCTACTAAAATAATTTAAAAGTTTTTTAGGATGCATGTTTGTTATGGCATTATTTGGATTAACTGGAAATTTCCATGTTAACAGAGACCTCGAAAAAGTGTTGCAAGACATGTAAAAGTGCTGAGAACACTTTACTGGTTACTGCTTGGAAACCAGAAGTGGATTAAAATAATCTTTGACTAATCGCAACAGTCTTGACAGATTAGTCGACCGCCAAAATAATTTGTTGCATCCTTAACCATGACCTCAGCTCAGCGTGTTTCATACCAAGTACATCTTATTTCCTATAGTAGGGTACACACATTTCTGCATTTATAGTAATTTGACCAAAAAGGAAACATTTTCTTTACTTTCATGGTCTAGACTCTACTCAAATGGGTATTTGTGTGCTGTGAAGTGCTGGGTTTTCCAAGTTACTTCTCTTAACTAAAGCACTTCCCTGTCTCACTTTTCTTTACATTCAAGGCTCTGCCTCAAGTGTGGCCGAACTGGTGTCACCTGCTGGCAGCCCTTCAGGTGCTGTGGTGAAAAGCGAAAACATCTTTCCTCACATAAACACGAATGAGTGCTCAGAGTAAACTTTACTATATTATCAACTTAAGGGCTCCTGGGTTTCATTCTCAAATCATCTGTTCATCTTCCCAGCCTATTAATACATATAAGGCATGACTATTAATTCAGAAAAAGTTCATAGTCAGGATGAAGAGGAAGTATCCTCATAGTTTCCAGAACAAAAACATACATAGTGACTCGTTTGTCTTTACTCTGGTATGAATAAGTTGTCTTATACTTTGCCAAGGAACAATGGATCACTGTTTGTCATGGAAGGTGTACGACAGATGCTTCATTTCTTTTGCATCTACTTTTCTTCTGAGTTGTGTTTGAATCAACCACCAGAGCTGTGAAAACATACACAAAGGTGATGGAGGACTAGTTCTGCTGCTTGTTTGATTTACCTTGTCTGTCTGTTGGGTAAAACCTTAAGAAGGAAATCTGAACAAAATTAAGATGAAAAAAAGTCCCCTGTAGCCAAAAGCCTAGCATGATTGCAGCAGCATAATGCTGCCACTACCATGCTTCACAGTGGGGATATGCAGAGTGTTTCTGCCAGATCCGTTGTTTCACACGTAGGTCAAAAAGCTCAGGGTTAGAACGTGTTCTTTTTAGATTCAAACACACTTTTTCCACTATTACTTGAGTCAAAACGCTAAGTAAACTTCTTACCAGTTTATTTCAACAATGAAAAGAGCCACTGGGCCTGACTGTACTTGCCAGCTCATTTGGAGAAAAGCTCTGACAGCAGAGCCTTATGCAGACATTTTCTACAGGGCACGTGTTCTAGCCGTGCACCGGGGTTTCCTGTTAACCCCTCATTAACTGAAGACACTCACTATGGTTGTGACTAATAATCAAATATGGACTACAACTTGTTCATAATCCTACTATTTTTTTAAAATGTATTTTCTGTAAATAAAACCTGTTTTTATTATTAGCCTTAAAAGCTGGTGCCTAAGATCTCTTCTGGGCCATCAGTCTGAGCACTCTCTGTGCCTATGAGAAATCGTCTCGAGTCAACTGCTTACAGCTGCCCTCAGTCTTTGCTTAAGGAAGTACAAAAAATAGCCTGTTTATCACTTTGCCTGTGGTGATTTATTCCACTGGCCCCCCTGCAGCCCGTCATACAGAGTCAACGGGGTCAGCACGGACACACATGTTGGCTGGATGACAGGTGTGAGGGGGTGTGCAAGTCCATGTCTTCACGCACTAGTGCCACTTAGCCTTTTAGAGTCTCTGTGTCCTTAGTTGTATCAATAATGCAGCCGGCCACTCAGTCTCGCTCCTGAGCCCATGCTTTCTCTGCCATTAAATATGCATCTGTTTCTCAGTCCAGTGTCTCTGTCCCCTCCCAATTCCCATACACCCGATCTACCCTTCCAACACAACAACATGCTGGATGTAACAGAGACCAGAGGAAATTACAGTTTGCCTATATGTTTGATGCAAGTTTTATTTAGCAAAAGTTTTTCTATTTTAAAATCTTCCTGTCAGATGGATGAGATGCTCTCTGCTGAGTGATTCAAAATCCCAGAAACATCTTGGATAGTTTTTAAGTTTTTCAACCATTTTTCATACCTTCTTTTGAAAAAATGTTTTCTTTTTAATAACATGGCAATAATCAAATAATAATGATAAATAAAAAATAATTCAAGGCTTATTTCCAGATTGATTGCAATTGATTTCTGTCATTCCCTGATCACCAGTAAAGCAAATATCCTATCCCACAATGTGAACAAACAAGACGGAAACCAGTGCTGATTTATATTAATATTTGCATGTTTAAAAACTTAGATTCATTACCTGCGCACTGTCGATCAGGTTACAAGAAGGTCACGCAGTGTCAGCAAAGTGGGAGTAATTTTCTTCAGACATGTCGACTGAAAGACAGAAGAGGTTCTGGCACGCGTTATTATATTATTCACTGGTGCATGCAACTTGCGAAGTAAGATTTGCAGCAAACTTGACTGCAGTTTCTCATGATAATACACCAGCCTGAAACTAGAAAGGGTGAGAATGTGGTCGAGACAGGAAGTATGAGATTTTATAGCTGTATGCAAGGCGGTATATTTTTATGAATGCTAATGAACTCTCTGAACGCCCAGAAAGTACTGAAATTATTGGAGGAAGCTCTTACAACCACTTTATACGTCAAATATGACACACCATATCTGTGTCAAACTTCTAAAGTGAAAAAAAATGATCCTTCTCTACATTAGATTAAAATCCCGAATGTAGAACAAAGAGTTTACATGTTCAAAGAAACTTGAACGCCTTCTGAAACTCTGCAAATTGTGTAAAATGTCTCATAATGGTTGTTTTATACCCCAAACATTGATAGATGGCCATTGGAGAGCAAAGGCTTTATCTGTGGATCAAATACTTTGAAGAAATTTTCTCATATTTTTACTCGGACTCTTGTAATTGTTTGTTTTGATTCATGGATTGGAAGAAAATTCATCAGCATTTGACCTGCCAATTGCTACAGAGATGATAAAGGGAACATCTTCAAATTCTGATCTCTGGCCATCTTAATTGGTAACTATAAATAATAGGTCAGTTAACTCTTATTTTTATTAATTTAACCTATAAATAACTCATTCAACAATATATATCGCAGTTTCCATGGCCACAGGGTACTTTAGGTCTGAGTGGGTTAATAAAGCAAACTGCTGGATTCCAGTGAACATCTGACAAGATGGCAAATGAACCCATAGTTTCATAAGTTATTACTGTGTACTGATTTAAAAATATCAAATGTTGCAGCTTGCTAACGTTTGTGTCACATCTTCATTTCATGCACTCACTATTTGATAATGGCTGATGTTTTGTGTACAGCTGTTTCCTTCTGTTTTACAGTAATTAAGGTAAACATTGAAATGCATAAACGGGCCTTAGCTAACCTGAGCAGGGAGGAGAAGGTTTCGGCTCTCTGCAGGCCTGCGGGCACGGTGTGAGGCGAGTGCCAAACATCACAATCACAGGAAGAGCCTTGATGTTTACATAATGCTCATTTCTGATTTATAGCAAATCCAAAACTATCTCCTGTGTGTTAACCTTTTAAACTGATCTGATGTTGTTCAATGCAACACATCGAAGTAATCGTCCAACCTTTTCCTTGCTTAAGATGCAACACTTATTAATACTGTATAAAACAGTTTTAGTTTTGCTGTTGGCAGCCAAGTCAGATCGCCTTTAAAGGTTAATACTGACCAGATTTATGTGTTTTAACTTGTAAGGAAATGTAGCACTACTGTATTTCTGCAGACATCGATTGCCCAGACTGGAGCAGTCCTTATTAGGCAGTGCAGGCAGCAGGAAGTGGGTTGTGTCTTTGGTGCTTTGTCACAGGAAGTAGCAGATTGTATCAAGGGTGGGACAGATGGAGGGAGAGGGGGAAGAGATGGATTAGGAAGACTGTAGGGAGAGCCTGGGAAGTAATCAAGGAGATGAGGGGGAGGAATGATAGAAAACTGGAATGAATAGTCAGCCACTGTTTGCTCTTTACTTCCCGTCCTCTTTCATGTTACAACTATTACTTAGTCCTTATTTTATTTCCGCTTATCAGAAAAATTACCTGGTTTCTGGCTGATTTTAAATGGTAAAGATGATACAGAGCATGCGACAATGAGTGTTTTGCTTTAGGTTTTCCTATTTGGCACAGAATATGTGCACAACTTTAGTTGGAATGAATGATTTGTAACTGGATTCTGCCTGCAGAAAGCCATGCACAGATATTTTGCTGCCTCTCCCAGTTAGAAGCAACTGTGTTCTTACCATCTTCAGCGATGATGTAAAGCAGGTGAAAGATTCCAGGACCTTGTTTTGTTTGCCTGCACTCTGCGCAGCTTCCTGTCTTTGTCATTCCCCATTGTTGTCTCACCTACTCCTCTCGTTTAGGATCAAACCAAACGTTTTTTTACTGCAAAAATCAGCACTTGGGAGCAGTTTAGTTTTGTTTACCTAGCATACCATCCTGAATATCAGTCATTCTTCACTACTTGGATCAGCTCATGATCATGCCACTTGGTTTTTGTTAGAACCTTAATTAACTGCAAGAGAACTCTAATGGGACATGATAGGGCAGGTGAAAAATGAGGCCAGACTGGTTTTGACAGAAACTGTTTTTGTTTAGAATCCCGTGTTTTTTCACTCGTTGTCCATCCGGTGTCTCCAGTTTCCATTCTCCCTCCCTTATGTTTACTTTTTTTTGTCTTAGCCGCTTCCCAGAAGCGCTACATTCAGCATGAAGAATTTTAAAACAAAAGTTTCAAATGTTGATAAAGACTACAGCACTACAAATTTTGATAATAAAATGAATGAATGAAAATGGACTACTTAAAGAACATAGATAATTTAAAGAAACAAGCGCATACAAATAGGGATCAGCTGTGACAAGAGTGTGTGTTTGGTGCAGTGCTTCATTCGTTATAAGTAATAAAGATAACTGACACATCTTGAATGCTCACAGCGCTACTTTTGTTTACATAATAAATGGTGCCTCTGAAATGTGTGTTCATCCTGTTTAACAGCTAAACAGGATGAGGATCGCTGAATAACACATCCTCTACTGTATCCAAAGTAGGTGTGTATTAATAGTGGTTCATTCTTTTATTTTAATATAGTGCAATGGAAATCCAGATGCTATACCAAAGTTCTGATGATTCATCACCTCATAAAAAACTTGACTCTAAAGTTCTGTAAAAGTTTCCTTTACTTTTAGACTTGTCTTGTGTAGATTGCAGATAAAAATGAATTTTACAATGAAGCTTGAGTTAAGAACCTACACCGTACACCTTAAATTAAGTATTTGTTTTCTTCCAAGAGCCTTGTTCTCTTGAGATTTGCACTATCAGTGCTGTACATTCATTCTGTGTGTTGTTTCATCTTTTCCTGTGCTCTGCAGTGAGTCGAGTATTTGCCAGGCTCGGGCCACTGTGATGATCTACGATGATGGCAGTAAAAAGTGGCTCCCGGCAGGTACCGGACCCCAAGCCTTCAGCAGAGTCCAGATCTTTCACAACCCTTCTAACAACGCCTTCCGGATAGTCGGACGCAAGATGCAGACAGATCAACAGGTACATGTTTTTGGCTTTAGAGCAGGACCATGACATCTTTGCTTGCAATAAAATGTTTTAAACGTTCCTCTTGCTTCCACTACAAAAGCTGAATATTTGGAAGCGTGGCCAACATGGACTAAAAGGCTTTGCTCGCTTCCTCCGCTGCCACTGCCAAACTCCAACCACAGGCAGACTACAATTCTAACAGTGCAGAAAATTTACATCATCATTGTCAGTGCTCAATTTTTAGTGCTTGGGTGTGGTGTATTAACTGGTCAGAAAATTATATGTTTTTTTTTTTTTCTGAAAAGCTGAAGTGACATTGAAGGAGAAAATTGTCAGATTCCAGTCACCAGACAGTTTCTCAGTACATCTCTATTACAGCCACTTTGATTGTAAATGCTTTTCAAAATAAACATCCATAGACATATTGGAGGATGGACAGTTCCCCAGTATCATATCCATAACAGGGATAGCTGGATAGCTAATGACACTAGTTTACCAAAAATGTTTTTGACAGGTATAAACTCCATTCATCCATCAGAGAGCCTGTGTGGCCCTCCTCAGTCGTTCGTGTAGAAATGTAGTCAAATGTTGCTTTCTAAAACCTCTTTGACTTTTTTAAAACTTGTTTATTAAAAATGATGTCCTTATTTTTGCTGCTGATCATTCAATTTGGTTCCTGCTAATAAATCTGAAAGGCAAAAACACCAGATATTGTTTGTACTGCAGTAGGACTATTGCTTTATATGTCAGAATAGAATGTGAGAAGTCAAAGTTGATATTGGACTCAACCCCAGAGCACCAGACTGGTCAGTGTTTGTAAAGGAGAGTTGGTGTTCTGGAGCATTGCTGTAATCGCTCAGCATATTCCTCAGTACCAGCATCGTGTGTGTAAACACACACTGCCGGGCTGCTGTGTTGTTTTATACACTGCCACTCGAGGCCAACAGCAAAGGACACATTTTTCACCACTTTAAGACAAAAAGTAAGGACTTTATACTTCTGTAAATCTAGAGATGAAATGCAGTACATGTATGATGAGCTCAAATGTTTTATGTAAAGACTGCGCACTGCTGCCGCTACTAGAAAGAGAATTAACCAAAACACCAAACAATAAAAAACATTTCAAGAAGTTACAGGATGTTCTTATAGATAACATGAAGACCCTTAAACTAAGCCAAAGGGAACAAAATGTTCATCAAAACAACCAACATCTCTTCTTTATCAAATATTTTTGTGTCTAAGATCAGAGTTTGGAGTCTCGAGCATGACGTTGTCCTTCAGACAAAGATGGTTCAATGCCATTATCTTGCTCATTGTGGCTCCCCTGCAGACAAAAGTGTTCCACGACTGAGAAGCTGGGTAAAATTGACTCTAGTTGGGTCTATTCCTGACTTGAGCCTTTTGTTTTTTTACTCCCCTGCTGCACCAAAGCTTCTCTCCTTCTTTAAACATTCAGCATGCTGAAGTGTTCCCTGGAGACAAGTCTTAAAGTGGAGGATGTTTCCTGTGAGATAGTTAGCCTGTTCAACCATTTCCTGTGACACTTTTTAAAAAGAGGCTTGATACCGGCGGGTCGCTATGGATATACTATACTCCTTCGCCTGGTGACAAATAAAAACAGCAAGATGTACTTTTTGAGGAAAATATTGCAGCTATTTATTTGCTTCCCTTATTTTTCTTTGCAGCCACATTTGTGGTTTCAGTCTGTCTCACTAAAGTATTTCTTGCCTTCAAAACACATGGAAGATGTCAAGGTTGCCCGACTGACGCGCTCCTTGTCACACCCGCTTTGTGTTTTTTGCGTTCTGATAAGATTTGGAGTCGTTTCGACTGTCTGCGGTGGAGGCTGACCTTGCTGCCCTTTGTCATTCAGCGCATGCTTCCTCCCATGATGTTCACTCTAACAGGGTCTCGACTCCACCCTCTGCTCAATGGAATTCAACAGCTTTTCAACAAATACTGAAGCGGCGTGTCAGCACATTCAAGTAACACTCTCAGCACAGAGTTTTTTTTTTCACCCCAGACTAACGGGCTTCGTGCCACCTGCTGAGTGGAATATAACCTAGAAGGATCCATAAAAAAAAAAAAAAGCATGCCATTATGTTAGGCGTTGGCAGGGATGTAGTTTCATGAAGTTTTCTTGTAAAAGGATGCAGCTCACAGATGCTACCGGTTTTTAATATATTTTGTACATAAATGTTGAAACACTGTCAAGATATGGTTGTTTTTAAAGGGAATCACTGAGGCAATAATGAACAGGTAGAAAATGGGATGCTGATGGCTACAGGCACTCAAACAATTTTTTCCACAATCACTGCTGTTCCAGAACAGTCTGCTGGAGAATATTGACTAATCACCTCACCGTCTTATCATCCTCAGGTGGTTATAAACTGTCCCATTGTAAAAGGGCTCAAATATAACCAGGCCACGCCCAATTTTCACCAGTGGCGAGATACCAGACAAGTTTGGGGGCTCAACTTTGGCAGCAAAGAAGATGCTACTCTGTTTGCCAATGGCATGGCTCACGCTCTGGATGTCATCAACTCCATGGCAGATGCAGGTAAATCACTTCTCATTCAAACTGCACAGACCAGACATTAGTGTCCATTCTGGCTGATTCAGATAAGAGTAGACCCCACTATGCCTCGCCATTCACACCTAGGCGATCAGATCTCAATAACCTGTTTTACATGCAGGCAAATGCACATTGTCACCAGTTGTCAGTCAACTGAGCAGCAAACGGGATCTATTGATGTTTCTGCCACAAATATATTCACTCACTTGACCGAAGGTATTATTAAGATGTCAGCATGGCTGAGATCCTGCTCAGTACACTTTTATCAGCACACAACACAGCATAACTTAGTACACCTGTGAAACACTGCTGAGCAATTTGCATTTATCTGTGATTGACCCTGGAGATTTTACAATGAGGTTGTCACAGTAAAATCTGCTCCGAAAAACTGCCAGAACAAACATCACTTTACAGATGTTTCATTAGAATTATGGATATGGATTTAGAAAGCAATTAATCATTAACTGGAGGGTAAAGATTTGAAAAAGGGCCACTAGCTAAAGAACCACAAACTCAGAGCAGTAATTAAGTCAAAATGTACAAAATCTATATACATTTTTTATTTAAGATGAAAAAAAATCATTTTTTGTTAATATGTTCTACACAGAACTCCTCCTGTGGCATAGTTTTAACTTTACCTGGTTCAAAGTCTGTTTAAAGCAACTCCTATTAAGCACCTTTTTCTATCCAATTATTAATATGTTAATCCAAAAACTAATTAACAGATTATCCCTACAATGTATTGATGCTAAGTCTAGCAGAAAGGGCTGAGCTTTTCACGTCTTGATACAAGTATTTTTTTAGCTGCAGGTTAATCCTTTGGTACAAATGATCAAGCGTACACTGCAGAAATGCTTTATCACATTTTAGGCAATAAAATGTTTTTCTTATTTAAAAAAGTAATGTTTAATATTAGTAATATTTATTTGCATTTTAAATGTATTTCTAATATTGTTTAAGATTAGCATAAGTTGTTAAATGTAAAATCTGCATTGTGCCTTTTTAATCCAGAATAATCATTAGAATAACCGATTGCTAAAATAATCATTAGTTGCAGTGATAAATCAATCTATGCCTGATTATTTTTAATTTGGTTGACTTTTATTATTTCATTTCTTCTTTTGACTGAGTATCAACATGCATTTCTGTACATGCTGCATGTAGAAGCTGCGCTCCACCATCGGTGTTCTTATCAGAGTGACCACTATATCCTGATTACTGCTTATAGCATTTGGTTTTGGTTTGCTGATAAATTTCACACATGGTTAGGAATAGATTTCTAAGAAACTGCATGTGACTTGGAGCTAAACATAACCTTGATAGAAGGAAAGCAAGTTTGCTTTTTAAGAAAATAAAAAAAGACAGAGTTGCTTTGGCCGTGCACATCCTGTTGTGTCGCCAGTAATACGTACTTGTTTTGTCTTACAGACAGTTGTGCTCACCCTCACCCCACCTAACTATCTATACAGTTTATGCCACATTCAGCTCCTGTTTCATTAATAATGTCAACTCATTTGTTCTACAAATGACTTGTTATGCTTCATCCTATCAGGACTGCTTACAGACTTTGCACTCTCTGCAGCAAATCTGTGTGCAGTTGGAAAAAGAATATGGGTGGTATGATTATTGAAGTGCAATTAAGCCAGTTTATGACATCTGCTGTATGAGAGCTATTTTTGAAGATACTTTAATGCGCACTAAGAATATCTTCCTTCATGTTTTTGCAGGTTATGCAACCCTCCCCCGCCCAGTGTCAAATGGACCTTCTCCTGAAGAGCTCGAGCAGCAGCGGAGGTATCTTCAGATCTCCTCTGAACCAACCCTTTCTTTACTTTACATATCGCAAAATAACATGTTAGCTGTGCTAGCCGCTAAATGTTTGCTTGCTCTCACTGAGATAAAATATGCCCCAACAATCTGAATAACCCTGACTATGATGGCAATAAGAAGCAGGATTGTGTGGCGAATATAATTTTATCAGCTCGTTCCTCAGAAGGGTGTTGTCCACTGTGGGGCCGTTTCAATCTGTTTCCAGACCAGAGTGAACCACTTTCTGGGTTTACAGTCAAGCTGGCTTGACTTTGCAGACGTCCAGTTGGCACAGTTTTGTGCACAGGCATATGTGGAGGATTTACCGGCATTAAGCAGACACTGCTAAACCCTCAGTCAACCCTTGAGTCAGGTCAAAGGTCAGACAGATAGCAAGCCTCTCACATCTACCCCCCGGAGAAACCTGCTGAGGTGACTTCATGCATGCCTGTATAGAATAGGCTTTAACCTTCTAATCCCGTTTAGCCCGAAAGGTGCACAGCGACCACAGGGAGTGTCTGTTAAATTAGTAGCTGTTCTATTTGCTGCCGGCATGTTGTGGCTCAGTAAGCTTTTTAAAACCTCTGACCTCCAGCAGTAATGCAGGTGCTAGGAGGATTTTAATAAATGCTCATCATTTTAAATACCATTCTCAGAATTTGTTTTGTTGGAAGGAAAAACCTCCCTCCATTTTAACATGAGCTTTAGTGTTAAGTCACATCAGCCCTGCCTGTCTGAGTGCATATGTTTAGTTCTCTGCATTATGATTGTTTAAAGACATTGTTTTTTGCAACACATCTGTTCTGTGGCAGATGTGTTAGGGGAAGGGGGCAATAATGTGAATCAGGCCACTTTGCCCAGCTGAGGACTGCTTTTTTTAAGCAGAAAGCTAATGAGAGGTTATGAACTCCACATGTATCTCTTCTGTAATATCCTGTAAAGCAATGACACAAACAGATGCTTCATCTCCAATAGTAAAACACGCTTTTGGCCAGGGGTGTTGTAAAACAATTGTGCAACAATCAAAAGCAAGATTAACATGCTGATCAAAAATGACTAAGCTAATATTTCAGCAGAACATGTTCTTCAAGTCCTGAACCTAAAGCGTATTGCAAGGGGAAGTTTACCTGGTTTTTATTATGCCAAACATCAGCTTAAAATTGGGAAAATGTCCAGATTTAAAGTATTTTTATTTTATATAAAAGAAAACAGGTGCCTGCACTTGAGATGAAATGAACTATCAACATCCTGTTCGTATTTCATTTCATAACCTGTGAAGAGAAGTTGTCTTGTCAGAACTTCTCAAAAACAGTGTAACAAAATTAAAGATAATGAATAGATTGTCGTTACACCTTACGACTATGTTAGAAAATGGATGTTGCAGCTTGTAAAACTTAAAATCAAACTAAAATCAATTTGATTTTAGGTTTTCGCTATTAATGCATCAAAATTCTGCATGGAAATATTATTTTGGACTGTTTTAATAACCTGAACTGTCCTTGAAGATGCCAGGTCAATATTAATGTGATCTGTAAACTTGTGTAAAATTTTCCATTTGATCTATTTAGATTCACAAAACTCAGCACAGCTTTCACATAATAGTAGGTTTTGGTATCTTAAAAACAACTAATTTTAGTTCTGAGGATGACATGCATTTTAACAAAGGTGTGTGTTGACAGGTTGGAGCAACAGAGGCTTGAACAGCAGGAACGAGAGCGACTGGAGAGAGAGCGGCAGGAAAAAGAACGACAAGCCGCTGCAGGTCAGGAAACACCTGGTGTGCTGCAGATTATCGCATTTAGCTGCAATACGCTCCAAACTCTACAAGACTATTTCATAGTTCCCCCATGCTGAGCCAGGTTATGGAGAAAGTCGTTCCACTGCATGTTTCTTCTTTAGATCTGAGATTATCTGACCTTTTTTCAGATTTCATTGCATTAACTTAATACATGGCTTCTTTTCTAGAGTTTTCTGAAGTCGTATCTTTAAGATTTAACTGAAATGTGATTTTGAGCTGAGATGTCAGAGAAGTAACCTATCAAAAGCTTGTTCCCATTATAACCTGCAGGTGGTAGGGGGAAAAAAAAGTTTTTCCACTTATATGTCAGAAATATGACATGCATTTTTTTCAGTAGATTATTTTTCTTAAAAAAAAAAAAGTCAATGAACTGTCAGTGATGTCTCTGTCTCTCCTTCCAGTCCATGTCCCTCCAGCTCCACCAATGGCCCCTGGAGGTCCAGCTCCTCCTCCAGCTCCTCCACCACCCCCCGGCCCTCCCCCGGCAGCGGGCATCCCTCCTCCTCCTGGACCGCCTCCAACAGGACCGCCACCAGCTCCACCACTGCCTGCTCTAGGTGGAGGCGGCAATGGTGGTGGCGGAGATGATGGTGGCGGTGGAGGATTAGGAGGAGCTGGAGGTTTGGCAGCTGCCCTTGCAGGAGCTAAACTCCGCAAAGTGTCCAAGGTTAGTATCAGATGTTGTAATTAGTGCTATTTTTATCGAGTGAATTAAGTTTCTGCACTAATGATGTGACATGTCTGCATTGAAACAGCTATGTTCCTGTTAACAGGACCATGTTACAGTGTAAAAAGATACTCAAGTTTTTTTAATCAGTGTCTGACATTAAGTCAGAGTAAACCTTTTCTGGCTTAAGTGATTTAGATTTTTTTTAAATAAGAATTGAGAGAGAAAATAAAAAATAATTATTTTAGTTTTCCTCCTTGTTTAGAAGTTTACATCCTTAATGCTGGATATAAACTCTGACTTGGAGCCAACATTTTTGGGTTTCCTTCCACAAACTTCTCTCTGTGGTATACTGGAGTTGTGGTCCATTCCTCCTGACAGAACTGGTGTAACAGAGTCAGATTTTTTAGCCACTTTATTTACACACTTTTCAGCTCTGCCCACAAGTTTTCTTTGGAGCTGAGATTAGTCCTTTATGACGGTCACTCCAAAACAGACTGTTGTTCTTTAATCACTTTGTAACTATTATTTGTTGGTATGCCTAGAGTGATGGGCTGTTTCACATTTGAGTTGGCGTTCTTTCAAGCGTCCTCCTCAAATATGTTGTGAATTTAGAAACTTGAAAGGCCATGACCTCATCATCTGAATTTTCCTCAATTGTTATAAAAAAATTGTCATCTTTGGGCTGAACTTGGCGAAAGCAAATTAAAAAAATCTGAAAAAAATAAAAAATCCTAATAATCTGGCATTTAGGAAATAGAAATGAATTATAAATGACCCGAAATATTTAGTTTAGAAACAATTGTTATGTTTGTTTTTATACAGTGTGTATAATCTTTGGTTTCAGTTGCATCAGAGCACTCATGTTTTTGCTGTTTGCTGCCCTCAGCAGGAGGAAGGTGGTTCTGCAGCTCCAGCAGCCAGAACAGAGTCTAACCGCGTCAGCAATTCCTCCATGGGCGGGGGAGGTGGCGGCAGTGGAGGTGGAGGTGGAGGCGGAGGAGGAGGAGGAGGAGGAGGAGGAGGAGGGGGTCTGATGGGGGAAATGAGTGCCATTCTGGCACGCAGGTGGGTTTAGAGTCATGTATCAAATCCGATGTTCGCGAAAGTTTTGACTATATAGTTCTTTGCTGCCCTCTGTTAATTTTAAAATCAATCAACAATAACAGAATATTCACACATCTCTCTGTAAACTGACTGCATTTAAAATAACAAAGCAATTAAATTTTACTTCAGGAGAAAAGCTGCAGATACAGGAGAGAAGCCTCCCTTGAAGACGCAAGATAACGTAAGAGTCCGCTCATTTCAGTATTTCTGATTAACTTACGACATTAATTAAAATTAGATGAAGACATACTGTAGAAGATTGATAGATTAAAGGTTAGAAACAGCTACGTGTGACTCAGTGTTTACAGAAGTTGCTGTCTTTTCTACACAGGATGATTCAGAGCCTCAAGGTCAAAATGGTGAGAACTGAACCGTTTTATTCATAGCATGCCGCCCACATTCTGGCCAATATTAAGTATCAGTTTTGCAAAGCTGAACTGAGAGGCTCATGTTTCTGTCTGTTCTCCCTTTTAGATTCTCTTAGAAGACCTTGGGAGAAAACGTCCATGATTAGGTAATCTTGGATTAACTTACTTCAGTCTAAGCATCATCAGTAAAATTTTAGCTCACATGTGTCTCATATTTGAAGTCACCTCAAAACTAGTCCTCCATCAAAGTGTGTGTGTCTTGTTATTGCTGGTTCTGCATCTACATATCTGTTTTTGTGTCTAAAAGTCATTCGTATTCATTCTAAGAGCAGAGTGTGTATGTGTGTGTTTCACTAACAGGAATAACTCCATCCCCAAGAGCATGGACACCACTTCCTCAGTGTCCCAATCTCCAAGGTACACATGCTGTTCCCCTCCCTTCACTCCTCTGCTCCCCTCCTGCCTTCGCTTTCCTTCTGACGGCAAAGCAGCTCTGCTGCTGCTGCCTACACACCTGGGTAGCAAATTGTGCAGTTGATAGCTCCATCTATTGGATCAGAGCCTGGCATGCGTGTGTACACCCAAGAGAGCCATTAATGGTATAACTTATCCTTTTAGTGCTGCAAACCACATGAAATGGAACCCTGATTGACAATGATACTTAGTTTTGGTTTCGTTGGAGGCATTTCTGTCATTGTATTCTGGTAAACCATGCCTCATCTAAACACAGCTTTGTTATATGTGACGGCTTTAAAAACTAACAACACCCCTCTTATTTTTTTCATGTTAAAACCTGGAATTCTATGGTATTTTATGGAATGTTTATGTAATTATCCAACACAAAGTTTGGAAAGGAAAAGGTTGCATGGTTTTCAGCTAGGTTTTTTTTTTTTAAAGCAGAGTTGGGTTATAAAACAATATGTGAAGCACCCATTATCAAAATAGTGAGTGTAATGGTGTGGAAATAGTTTTCACACCATTACAGGTGAAAATATTTGGCCAAAGTTTTATTATGTGAATATACAAGGCAGATGCAGACAAACCCCATAAGATTTACAGCTATAATGATCATGAAAAATTATTAAACTAATGAAATCTACAAAGTGTGATTTTTGTATTAAGCCCACCAATTCATTACCACATTCTACTTCCAAGGTTTGCACTACCTTGTCTAATACATGAAATACGAACAAAATAAATTTTGGTTTGTGGTTGAAAATGTTACCAAGGCACTGTTCTGTCCATCAAATACAAAATTGATGATTAACTACTTTCTTTAATAATATACTAACCCTCATTGCATCTCGTCATGTTCCTTCCACTGTCCTGTTATCATCGTTGTACTATATTTTGTTTTCTCCAACAATTAATTATTTCCTTGTGAAATGCAGTCACTGAACATTCAGTTTTTTCTGTTTCTTGTTGTCTTATAGGGCGAAGAGTGCAAACAGTAATAATGATGCAGGTGGAGCTGATGGCTCTGATTTAGACAACCTTAAACAGGTAAACGCTCACCAATTTTTATCGGGTTTACACTACAAGACTATGATTACGTGCACTGAAGTGTGAATGGAGCTCCTGATGGATAGAACATCAGGTTTAGTGCTAATTTTTTTTTTTTATGCACTAATTGGTCAGCTGCAAAATATCTTCATGAGAAGCGTATTTAAAAAGAAAAGTCTCCTTTTAAAAAACCGCTAAAGGAGAATTTAAAAAGAGCCTTTTGTGTTTTATCAGGAAGATTATTGTATTTGAAAAAGAAATTACAACTCTTACCAAGTACTTATCAGATCTGGACACGCACTGAATTTTTTTTATGACTTTACTCCATATTTCTCCATTTGTTAGTCCTGTCATTCTGCCGTCTAATTGTCTGACAGTCCATCTGATTGTTCATCCGTCTTTACAGTCTGTGATTTTGCAAGTTCCTCATTTAAAGCCTGGCTGTTGTATAAATAGTTGCCATAAATTGACAGTGAGCAATAACCGTGTCACAATGATGTGTTTGTTGCCTTGTAGGAGATCCTGGAGGAGGTGCGGAAAGAATTACAAAAAGTCAAGGAGGAAATTATTGGAGGTAAGGCTTTACCAGCATGCAGATTAAATCATAGCCCTACAATATTTTTTCACATTGTTGTTGCATAATATCCTCAAACCTGAGTGCAATTTGTTTAATAGACCAACAAAAATTATTGCATAGTTGTAAAGCTGGAAAGAAAAACAATTGCAGCTCAGTTCAGTTGAATGAACAGTCTGTAGGCATGAATTTTTTCAAAACCAGCCACAGATTCTTCCCTCTGGACTTTTACTGGGTCATTCTAACACAAGGATGTGCTTTGATCTAAACCATTACATTGTAGCTCTGCCTAGATGTTTGGGCTCTTTGTTCTGCTGGAAGAGGAACCTCTCTACACAAGCTTAAGACTTGCAGCTTCCATCGGGTTTCTTGCAACATTACCCTGCGTTTAGCTCCATCCACCAGCTTTGACCAACTATGCTGTCCATGCTGTGTTTCTGTCTAAGCACAGTGTTTTGTATGTATGCCAAACATTTCAGTTTTGATCCCCTGGGATCAAAGCACCTTCTCCTTAGTCTACCACCTACAACCTTTGGATATTGTTTCATAATCAAATCCAGCTTTAAACTTCTCCAAAATATTCTCCCTGACATGTGAGGCGTGTCTTTTTAGTCTTCATGGTGCCGTTTGTTCACTAATGATGTTCTCTGACAAACATTTAAGCCTTCATAGAAAAGATTAAATGACATAAAAATGGCTAAGGAGTCCTACTTTTATATGATATTGTAAAATTCTTGTATTTATTTACCTGTTTGTTTCCCATTTCTTGTTTTACAGCGTTTATTCAGGAACTTCAAAAGAGAAGCACATAGTTCTGCTGAGTTGTCTGGTTGAACCGAGGGTTGTGATGCGGTGAGGAAGCTTAGCCACGTCTTCCACCAACAACTCCTGCGCTGTAGCCCAGGGATTTCTCCTTCTCCTTCGCCTTTTCTCTTTTTCCTCTATCAATCTTAAACACAAGAGAGCATTCTTGCTTATTTGTACAACAAAAACTTTTGTTTCATGTCAAATATAACCCAGGGACTTTCTCACGTCACCATCCAGCACTTCGGATGATGCTACTTGTGTCCACTCCCTTATGCTGTCAGATGCATTATTACTGATAGAGCACTCTTCAGTATTCAGGGAACGTTTTACTTTTTTTTTTTTTTTTCTTTGCTGTAATAATGGATCATTTTCACTAAAATGTTATGGTTACTTAGCAGTTTTAGGTTGGAATTGCTGAATTCAAGTATGGATCTGGATATCAAACTCATTCATCTCCTTCAAGACTTTGACCTTCCAGGAAGGACGCAACTCAAAAGCCTTCACTGCTGCAACAAAGAGATGCTTGAGGAAGAGGAGTCGAGCAAAAGGGAATCTATTGGACGAGCCGAGTGCTGTGAAAGAAGAGCGTGTTGTAGTTTTATCATTTGTGAGAACCTTTTCTCTTTGCATTGCACTTGTTCTGGAGGAGGTGTGTCTGCGCCACACTGCCTTGATAGACTATTCCCTCTCACTCAAAACGAGACATTATCTGTCAGCCAATGCAGTGGTGGTCTTGCTGTCTACTGTGCTTCCGCCAGTTATTTTGCTTTCATTGCAAATATGTTTTTTTTTATTTTTATTTTATTTTTTATTTTTTGAAACATGAGAAAATGGCCATAATGAGGTCAATTAATTTGGCCGTGACCAACTGCCTTGAGAATAAATCTATATATTATATATATATACACATATATATATATAAGGAATTATATATATATTTGTTTTGAGGGAAAATTTTAGCAAAAATTGAAATGGTGTTTCTATTTTAATTAATATGACTGGTGAGTGGGGATTTCTTTTTTTTTTTTTCAATGATTATTTTTTTCTTATGAAATGTTTTTCTTTGGGTTTTCCTTTTTTTTTCTAATAGTCTAGACTTTTTACACTGAAATATAAAGAAAACAGCTTAGACACTGGACTAGCAATGCCTTTATAGTCAAATACAGCTGCTTCTTAAAATTCATCAGTTTGTGACGAGTCTTTTTTTTTTATATATTGAAAATTTTTCATCTAGACATTAAGCATTTTTTCCAATGTAATATTTTGGTGTTATCCAGGTGGAAGTATGTGAAAAGAATGCCTTAGCTTCGGTGTATTTGATTGGTATTAGAAAAATTATTTGACACATTTGAGACATAATGTGTAGTGTTTGCCACAGATTTTAGTTTCAAACCAACAAAATAACATTGATGACTGGAAGAGGTATACAAACATTACAAATAAGCAAATTAAAGGACATAAGCATGCTACTTTCATATATTTGTGCTTAAAATATAAAACTAAATTCATTTCTTGAGATTGAACATGGTACTTTGTGTTGAGATCCCTGACTTTGTAAGTCAGTTTTTTTAGAGAATATTTCAACTTTTAAGACAGACAAAAGCTTTGCTTTAAAAGAGTGGAAATGGAGTAAACTAGCTGCATAGCGGTCGGTGTACAGCAACAGGTGAGGGAGGGACAATACACTGGTGAAATATTGGTGCTTCTTCTGGTGCCATGAAGACAACTCTAAGGCGAACGAATATTACAGAAAATATTGATTCCTAAATTGTAATTTTCTTACTAACCTATGTTAGCGGTAGTTTTCAATGTGGTGGAGACTGTATATTACACTAAACATGATCCCTGTTTAAAAGCATTGAAGTTTACTATATTTTACTTGGAAAAAAAACATTTAAAAAGCATATTTTCTGGCAGTCAGACAACCTTTGATTAAAAAATGCATCCTAAAAAAATAATGTAGTTGTCTCCAAGCAGATTAAACATAAAACATACTCCAAAAGTTTATCTTCCAATAGTGTGTCTGAAATGCTGAATCATGAAAAGGTTTCCTGCATAATGACTATGTGAAGTGAGTGTGTTTGATAATATAGGGTGGCAGAGAGCCATTCATTAACCTCCACTGCTTATAACCTCTGATCCGATCTGAGGAAGATTAAGTGTAAAAATAATCACTATAAAAGTACAAATGTGTAGACTGTCCAGTTAAATTGATTTTTATTTATACTTATCTTGTCTGCATCATCTGAATTATTAAACATTTTGGAGAGGCTTTTAATCAAAATAAACCGTTATAGGAATGATTTGAGATGAAATTAAAAATATATATATTTGTTTAAACTAACGCAAGTGGCTGAAGCACATTTATTTTGTAACAGTTAATCAAATCAGGAATAAAACAGGTTAAATCTCAAAAACAGAGATTTCACACGAGGAAAGAGCCAGTGTCCTACCAGAGCTCCCTGGATGCTTCCGGAGAGGGAACACTGAGCAGTTTCCGCCGCCATTGCGGATTTCAGAGAGAAGATCAGCCGTAGCTGCCGCTATCCATCGATGCTGTGCAGAAAGCATACACAAAAGGAAGACAAATTTAACATTTTCACGAGTATCAGATTTCGGAAACACCACTAAAAACACGTCATACTGATTTTCCTTCTCGCCGTGCAGCCGTTTTCACTGACTGGCTCCGACCTACACTCTCAGTGAAGAGGTCGTAGCTAGCGCGGTGCTAACTGCCTAGCTAGCTAGCTGTACGGCTAGAATTTCAGGACTCCGGAGAAGCTCAAGAAATCACCATGGCTCAAATCCTGCCTATCCGCTTCCAGGAGCACCTGCAGGTATGCGAAGAAACGGTACAGCTTCACAATTCCCAGAGTTTTCATTACTTGTCTGTTTCTCTGTATAATAACCGTTTGACAGTTTGCTAGACAAGCTAACGTCAATACCCGCAGCAAATGAATGACCTCCCCTCCCCCGTTTAGCCAACTGGTATCTTCATTCATCAGTCTTATGCTTGTGAACTCGAGTCAAAACGCTTCTCTCTACCAGAAACATTTCTTTCTGCCACTCTTTTATAGGCATGTTAAACAAGTCTTCATTTTTTTCTGTAATGGTTGCCGTACGTGTAGCTTAATTAGTTGAGCTGCTAGCTTTTGCGTTAGCGCCTGAACCGTTAGTTAGCGGATTGTATGGGATGTTGAGAGTGATTTAATTGTAACGGCGCTGGAGTATGTAAGTTACCGTTCAGGCACCATCGCACATTGTGCTTAGAAAAGCTGTCATAAATACGTTTGTAACACGTTGTTACAGTCACAATGGCCTTCGGATGAAGAGAAGCGGGTTATTAAAGCCCGATCAGCTGCAGTTTGACAGGACCTATTGCCATATAACGTCATGCACAGAGCGTTGTGTCACGACTAGCGATTTGCATTGCACGTTTTATCTAAATGACGTTTCTGACTAAATGTAATGTCCTCAATCTGTCGTCTTAGGCAAAATAGCGACTCGATCAATGAGACATCCGATTTTTCCCCAACTAGTTAGATTTCCCTAAAGCCCCGGAGATATGACTGCAGTACAATTCAATCACTTCCCAGCTTCTGGTTCTGCTGGATTATTGGATTTGCATAGGAACTCCTGTGATTATATTTCCTTCGCATATCTAAATAGAAATTTATTTTGGTTTTTAAAACAGCTTATTTATGTCATTTTCCTGATTTTTACAATCCTATACATGGTACATAATGTTCTCCATTTAACTTAATGGTCACATTTTCTGGTGGTATGACAGAGGATTAGGAAAATTTGCCACACCTACATGTGCAAATCTTATGTTAAAAGTTCTAAATTTGATTTCTAGATGAGAAACAACTAGTGAGGATTAAATCCCTGTTATTTGCTTTGCATTCTAAGCAATAACTCAAAACATATATTGCTCAAAAATGCCTAAAACTCTTGGTTGTGTGACACTCAACCCAAAACTTTGAATTTATAACAAAATGATGACAAATTTGAGACTGTTAGTTTTCATGCTTAACCCAAGAATAAGCATAACATCAAAATGTCTGCCATCATTGAACTGCCTTAATCTATAACCTTATGAAATGTTTTTTTTGTTTTCATTTTAATGTTTTAGTAAAGCTTGTGAAAAGTTACCAGTGAGTTATCTCCAATTATTTATTTTAAAATGTAGCATTATGTAAAATAAAATAATACTTTTTGAAAGACAAAAAAGATATGAGCACAAAATCCACACTACATTTCATCAATATTATTGTAGTTGGCAGATGACTTGTGTTCATAAATAAGGTTATTCATTATTTATTTCTTGCATACATTGAGTACTGTGGGTATATATCAAGTGTCCAGGGATTCTGATAACCCTGATAACCTGGGATTCATTTAGATACTAATGAACTTAATTGGGAAATTTTAACTTGATCGGCTTTGACTGGTGATCAGAAGTCCAGATATAAAAGCTACATCAACTAACATGGTCTTTATTCCATCTGTGGGCATTGGGGAACACTTAACTGCATTTTCAGCTCTTTCCTCAAAGTACTTGATTTACTGAAATGAATTACTTCATCAGCTTGTCAGCAAGTTGAGCATGAACCTGCCAATTACTGACCAATTAGAGTCAGGTTTGTTGTAGCTGGAGGGATAGCTGGTGCTTTAATGCACTTAACACTGAGTTTATTCGAAATGAGACAGAAACATGCACTTTGATGCATCAATGGGGTCACCTTGTAATTAGTGATGAACCCATCAGGCTTTTCCTGTCTGATACGACTTTCTGATATTTTCTAAGGACTGTTATACGTGGAATAAAAATGTGCTGCATGTTGCTGTGAATACAACAGAAAAGGATATAATGACAAGGTTGTCATCATTTATTTATGAAAGCAGATGTCCCTAACCTTTGTGTTTTTCTGTTGTTATGGTTTTTACTCGAACTTGTAAAAACTGGGAAACAGTTTTGCTAAATTTACTGTCTTGGAAAAAAAAATCACAATTTCAGTATTTGATTTGATGATCTCTGGCTGATTGAGTTGTGCGTCTGTACTTGTAGTCTCTTATTTCCTTGATGAATTCTAAGCAATTAGTGCTAGGAAGGAACCAGCATTTATCCTTCCTGGGTAGCTTGTATGGTATATGTAAAATATTTCTTTTTTTTTAGTATTTAATTTTTCAGCATTTTTTTTTTTTTTTAATTTAGTTATCATAATATAAATAATGTCCATAATGTGGGTCTTGCAAGTCATGGACAATCTTTTACATCTCTTGCTCTAGAAATGTAAAAATGTTTGTTGTGCTGCTCAAACAGTTTTCATGTATCTGTGACAGCTCCAGAACTTGGGGATCAACCCAGCCAACATCGGCTTCAGCACTCTCACCATGGAGTCTGACAAGTTCATCTGCGTGAGGGAGAAAGTGGGTGAGCAGGCCCAGGTTGTCATCATTGACATGGCCGATCCTAACAACCCCATCCGCCGGCCCATCTCTGCCGACAGCGCCATCATGAACCCTGCCAGCAAAGTAATCGCCCTTAAAGGTAAGCAATAGCTTGAATCTGTGTCATATGGTTAGGACATAGAGAGTGTGTTAGTTTTTTTTTTTGTTTGTTTGTTTGTTTTTTTTTTTTTAACATTGTCCAAAAAAGTTAAAGTTAACAGTTAAGATTTGGCCGGTCAAATTTCTTGCTATTTTTTTGTCTAAGTCATGGGATCATTTGTGTAAATTAACTTTGTGTCGTCAGTTACGTAGCTTTCACATTCTGCTTTTCATTTTGATGTTCATAAGTAGATCACTTCCATCTTTGTTTGTCAACAACTGCAGTGTAGTGTTACCAATTCAAATGTAAAGTACTATTAGGAAAAGTAGCAGTAGAAATAGTAAAATGTCATGCTGTCATAAATGCTTTGTCTGTTTTGCTTGTTTTTGCTCTTTTTTTCATTTCTTACTGCTCTCTTATGTTTGCAGACGGTGAGTTGAATTTTACATATCCCGAGTTGTCAAAGTGTTCCTGTATGCACTGTCTTAAAATGTTTGCACTTTGCTGATTGTAATTTAATCCAGTGCTTGAGATAACACAAAACCCCTGCAGAAGCAGAGATTACCAAAATGGCTTTAAATTTGCCATCTTCCTTTTTTTTTTTGTAATGTGTGTTTGTACATTTGATACAATGTACATATATTTTAGTCTACATCTTATTTTCCACAACATACTGTACAGCATATTTTTAAGTCTTCAGTTTTGTACAGTATGTAAATACACATCTTAGGGTTTATTTAAACCTTTTAAAGACTGCAAAATATTTTGCCTGCATGGAATTTTGAGTTTGTTTATTTGATGTGTGATAGAAATATTTGAGTAATAGTATCTGGACTGGTGTTGAACATGTTAAAGCTGATTTACAGATAGGAAAACACCTTTAATTGCCTGCATCCCTGGTGAAAAACAAAGCAAGCTATAGCGTTCAGTAAAATTGTTCCCGTTATCAATCAGATATTTAAAAAATACTCAGCGGTATAGTATAATCATGTCCTTCCTTCTGTGATTTTTTTTTTTCTTTCCAATAGTAATTTTTCCACTAGGTTATAAAAATTAATACTGTGGTTCCACCACTATTACAGGGTATAAACTAGTACTGTGATTTTTGTAAGATTTCACCCACTTAATGATGTTCGAGGCTCTGCAGTCTCACTAACCAGTTCTTCCTGGCAGCGAAAGAATATTGTGCTAAAGAGTTTCTGCAGTTCAGCCTTAATTAGGGATGGGTGAAATGAATTTAAATATTTTTCTTGATTTTATTATTGCAAATTTAAAATTGGTATCTTTTTTTGCAGTAGATTCTAAACCAGAAACACACACACTGCTCTTAAAAGTAAAACTGCCTCTATTTTCCTCCACATTAGATTGCTTAAGTGATTTGCTACTGTTATTATTACTTTCTTTATGTTAACAATTTGACCCGCATTTAACGCTGTTTCAGTTCATTTTACAGACAGAACTGACAAAAATTGTTCTGCTTTTTCACAGCAGCACTTTGCTTCGAACATCATAAAATTCATTGACTAGTGTTTCAGCAGCTCTCAAATGTTTTGATAGAACAGGTGAGATGATTCAGGCATCTCACCTGTACTGCAGCAGGCGCTCTGTCATGATGAGCTTTATTGTACAGGAGGAAAATATGAAGATTAAAGGAAAACATTGATTCATTAGAGCAACAAAATATTGTGTACAGCCTGTGATAAAGCTTGGCAAGCTGGGAACACCAAAAATTGGTATTGATCTTAAAAGAATGTACCAGCATTTTTCATTTAGAGCTGGGGTGATGGTTACATTTAAATAGATTTATAATATCAATACTTCATTATCCTTTTTGGAATACTTATTTAGAATAGCCTCAGCTAATAACGAATATTTGCTCCACAAAGCTCAATAAACAGACACTTTCCTCCAACAAGATTGAATTGGAGGAAATAAAAATGGGTTTGAGTGCATCTGTCCAGCATCCTCCTCGTTATCACATTTGTTTGTCTTTGTGCTTCTTCCTAATCTGCATTCACACCCAGCCTTAATTAATCCACTCTATGTTCCTAAATACATCTTAAATGCTGTTGAAGCTCTAACATGCCCAAAGGTTCATTCTTCTGGGTGATGATAGAAGTTGAAGATTTGACATGAAGTCTTCAATTTAACCTCCAAAGGCCATCATGTTTATTTCTGGAGACAACATTTTATAAAATATACCTGGCTTTGCATTAAAAGGCAAGAGAGAGAAAATATACACCTAAACAATGTGTATATTTTGTGTCTGCAGTTCTATTAGTATACATTGGATGCAAATTAAGGAGAAGAGAAATAAATTTTGACTATTAAAATCTACAAGACACGCCAACCGAAGCATTGTATTATATTTATTTTGAGACTGAAACTTTTTAAGAACAATCATCTGAAAAACTTATCTTATTACTTGTGATGAATTCAAGTACATCACAAACAAAAGGATCCACCTGGCCTGTAACATATGTCCTCATTTTACAACCCAGTTTTGCTGTTATGGTAACGTAGCTCCATATTTCAGCTCTGTTGTCGTCCCACTTATAGAGTTCCTACATAGCAAAGTGGCAAAGAAATACAACATGGGGCTGCATTAAAGAGCAGAACCTCCTTTTTAGCAGAGTCATTGACTGCGACTTTAACAAATAAATTTGACATTAAGAAGTTGTGGCATCTAGCGTGATTGAATGCAGATCCATATTAGTGGTTGCCTTTGTTTTGGCCTTTTTGTTTTACTGCTGTTTCTGGCTATTTTTTTATTTAATGGCCCGTTTTTGTAAGTCAAGACCCTGATTTCCAGCACTTATCCAGCAGCTGGAGTAGGTATGCCTCAATGGTAGGTTTAATCCAAAAGTTTGCTTTGGCTTGTGCATTGTCATATCTTTAATCATAACCTTTATTTGAAGTAAATATTTGAAAAGGTGTCGGATGATCACGGCATTCATTTCTGTCACCTTTTCTCTCGATGTTTTCAGCTGCAAAGACCCTACAGATCTTTAACATTGAGATGAAAAGCAAGATGAAGGCTCACACCATGACAGACGACGTGACTTTCTGGAAGTGGATCTCTCTCAACACCGTTGCCCTGGTCACAGACAACGCCGTGTACCACTGGAGCATGGAAGGCGATTCTCAACCAATCAAAGTGTTTGACCGTCACTCCAGCCTGGCAGGCTGCCAGATCATCAACTACCGTACTGATGCCAAACAGAAGTGGTTACTCCTCATTGGTATCTCAGCTCAGGTAGAATCACTAGAAGAGCGCTTTAATAATAAATGAGTCTAAAAGTGACAGTGAGATATATGGTTTTATTTTTTCTTTCTCCTTCAGCAAAACCGTGTTGTTGGTGCCATGCAGTTGTACTCTGTGGACAGGAAGGTCTCCCAGCCTATTGAAGGCCATGCTGCTGGTTTTGCACAATTTAAGATGGAGGGCAACACCGAAGAATCAACTCTGTTTTGCTTTGCTGTGCGGGGACAAGCAGGAGGAAAAGTACGATTTAGCAACGCCGCGAAGCCTTTCGCTCACGGCTGCATCGATTAAGAGATCCCAGCTGACTTCATCCTGATTCCAATTTAAATGTACTTAATTGAAAATCTGAAGCTTAACACAGACCCACATTGGCTAACTTTGTTGTCTTTTGTCTTTAATTTATTTTTGACTTTCAGCTTCATATTATTGAAGTTGGAACCCCGCCAAGTGGAAACCAACCATTCCCCAAAAAAGCCGTAGATGTATTCTTTCCTCCGGAAGCCCAGAATGACTTCCCTGTTGCTATGCAGGTACAATGCTTCCATATGTTGTTGACCATTAGAATGCAGTTTTGTTCAGTTTATTTATAAATCACCAATTCATAACAAATGTTAACTTAAGGAAATTATTTGTTTTCAATTTGTGCAGTTCTTTTCAGTCCAAATTTAATTTTGGGCTAATGCTAATTACAGACAGTGTCTGAGCAAGCTTGTGACATTAAAGAAGTCAGGATTTGTTGGGAATAGTAGGACTCTGTTTGGCTACCGTTTCCCAGGCATCATTCTTTTGGATCACCATAGAAATGAACCATTTCAGTCTACCTCTGGGAGTCTGGCTTCCAGCTGGTGGTTGCTAGCGCTACCTCAACTTTCACATTTAGATGCTATCTGCACGTATGACCCCTTTCTCTCTTTCTGCACGTCTAGATCAGCTCCAAGCAAGATGTTGTTTTTCTCATCACAAAATACGGCTACATCCACCTGTATGATCTGGAGACCGGAACTTGCATCTACATGAACCGGATCAGCGGGGAGACCATTTTCGTCACTGCCCCACATGAACCCACTGCTGGGATCATTGGAGTTAACAGGAAAGGACAGGTACATATTCAGCTGATTTATTTATCTGTGTTTATCTAATAAGGACTAGAGATCAAACATTTAAACCAATTCCAAATTATAGATGTTAATTAAACAATTCATTCTTAAACTGGCTCGACAGGCATGCTCGAACTACACTCTTGCACGTTTGTGTGTGTGTGTGTTAGTCCTGACATTTGTTGGTGATTCATTTTCCCTGTGGTATGTCAGCTTACTGCCTATCAGCCTGGGTCCTTGGGTGCGACCTTGATTGAGTAAATCTGTGTGAAAATATCTCGCTGCAGCAGCATTTTTACTTTCGGGCAGCATGTGACAGCCACAGCAGGGAGGAAAAGCTTGGCTAGGCAAGCTGCACAACCTAATCCTGTTGTTTGTCTTGCCTCGCACCTGCAGGTCCTACACACACTGCTCAGAGTGTTGCACATGCCTACAGTGACAGATATTTTAGCACTGTGCATAAAGACAAGAACATATTTTGAATTTGAGTTTTGGTTTAAGTTATGTTGATTTTTTTTGTCTTTCAAAAAATAATGTAATCCAGTAATTAAATCAAAATCAATACAGTACTTAAGTTCTACATTGCTTAACTACAGTTGTTTATTTTTGTTTGTTTTTTAGAATATTTTTAGTTTTTTAGTATCTTATGGTTTGATATTTTTGAATGTAAGCAAATTACACACAATCTTTTACATCAAATATTAAAAAAAAAATCAAGCGGTATAAAAATTTTTGATGATGTGTGTCTTTGTTCCATCAGAGATAGTGTGTTAATGATTTTTTTTCTTCCCCAGGTGCTTTCGGTGTGTGTGGAGGAGGAAAATATAATTCCCTACATCACCAACGTGCTCCAGAACCCAGACCTGGCTCTACGCATGGCTGTACGCAACAACCTTGCTGGTGCCGAGGAACTATTCGCTCGCAAGTTTAACACCCTGTTTGCTGCAGGAAATTACTCAGAAGCAGCCAAGGTGGCGGCCAATGCTCCTAAGGTACTTCTGTATGCCAATGTGCATACACGCGATATCACATAAATGCTCAGTTTATGGTTACATTTCTTATACAAACAAACGAAAAGATCTATGATCAGACTTAAGTGCCCCAGCCAAAAACTTTGAAATTCTTTTTTTATTTTAATATATATTTTTTATATTTGATGATCAGGATGGATTGTCCATTTTCTGCTTCAGGGCATCCTGCGGACTCCAGATACCATTCGGAGGTTCCAAAGTGTTCCAGCACAACCGGGCCAGACTTCTCCTTTGCTCCAGTACTTTGGCATCCTGCTGGACCAAGGCCAGCTCAATAAGTTTGAGTCTCTGGAGCTCTGCAGGCCTGTTCTTCAGCAGGGCCGCAAGCAGCTTCTGGAGAAATGGCTGAAGGAGGATAAGGTAGATGCATTTCCTAACCAACAGTCAAGCTGTACTTAGAACATCTTGAAAAGTCAATTGTCTCCAGGTGATTTTCTCACTGTACGTTGTTTGAGGATGTGTCTGTCACTGTCAGCCAAGTTCACTTTTTGGATTATTGAATTGTAAAAACCAAATTTCAGTTGTTGTTTTTTTCTTTTGATGTAATAATTTTAGGTCTCACATTTTGTGTGATTTTGTTGTTAATTTGCTTCGTGTTTGTTTCCAGCTGGAATGTTCTGAGGAGCTCGGAGACCTGGTGAAGTCTGTTGATCCCACTCTGGCCCTCAGTGTGTATCTCAGAGCAAACGTCCCCAATAAAGTCATTCAGTGCTTTGCAGAGACCGGACAGTTTCAGAAGATAGTTCTTTATGCCAAGAAGGTGTGTGATGGAGAATGTTTATACATTCTATGTTTGTTGGTGACCCAGAAAAACATATTGAGGAGTTTGGATTTTAGCTGGGCTTAACTAATGTTCAGATAAAGGATTATGAGTTGGTTAAACAAAAGGATTAATCTGTGGGTCCTGCAGGTGGGCTACACACCAGACTGGATCTTCTTGTTGAGGAACGTTATGCGGATCAGTCCAGAGCAAGGTCTCCAGTTCTCCCAGATGCTGGTTCAGGATGAGGAACCTCTTGCTGATATTACACAGGTACGACATATGTGTTGGCTGTTAAACAGTGTAGCTATGTTACTTATTTTACATAAAAAAAACATTTACGAACATGATTAAACATGTATACGATTGCATTTCTCCAGATTGTTGACGTATTTATGGAGTACAACCTGATCCAGCAGTGCACCTCATTCTTACTAGATGCTCTGAAAAACAACAGACCCATGGAAGGACCGCTGCAGACACGTTTACTGGAAATGAACTTGGTTCATGCTCCACAGGTAGATGCAAATAACCAGATGTTTGACTCAGAGTTGCTAATGATTGTGGTTTAACAACTACAAGCAATGGTTGAGGGGTTCTAATCTCAGAATCAAAAACTGACATAGTGAACAACAATGGGTTAGTAATGTAAAATCAGTGATTACCCTCCAAGTCCTGTGTTACGAGCACTGAGAATGGTAGCAGGAACCAACCTGTTTAAAGCGTCTAATGACGATTTATTTTTCATGTCTCATATTCTTTAGGTGGCAGACGCCATCCTTGGCAATCAGATGTTCACCCACTATGACCGCGCCCATGTGGCACAGCTGTGTGAGAAGGCTGGCCTCCTGCAGAGGGCGCTGGAGCATTACACAGACCTGTATGACATAAAGCGAGCCGTGGTGCACACACACCTTCTCAACCCAGAGGTATCAAACTGAAATAAACTCCTAAAATTAAAATTAAAACACCTGACTGACTGATGAGGAATTTAGCCATGCTGCGAGGAGTGTAGTTGTATCTGCTGCATGTTTTCTGATCGTTTCTGCAGTGGTTGGTGAATTTCTTCGGCTCCCTCTCAGTGGAGGACTCCTTGGAGTGTCTGAGAGCCATGCTGTCAGCCAACATCCGCCAGAACCTGCAGATCTGTGTGCAGGTGGCTTCAAAGTACCATGAACAGCTCACTACTCAGTCCCTCACTGAGCTGTTTGAGTCATTCAAGAGCTTTGAAGGTGAGTTGAAAATATGTTTCAAACTTGGATGTAAGGTGGAGATTGGTTGCTGTTGCAAGAATTATTTTGTTTTTCCAAAGTGTTTGTGAAAACTTGTTGTTTTTTCCCATCTTTTTCCAGGATTATTCTACTTCCTGGGTTCTATAGTGAACTTTAGTCAAGATCCAGAGGTCCACTTCAAGTATATTCAAGCCGCCTGTAAAACCGGCCAGATTAAAGAGGTGGAGAGAATCTGTCGAGAGAGTAACTGCTACGACCCGGAGCGGGTGAAGAACTTCCTGAAGGTTAGAAATGAGCAGTGTAGAACTTTTACCCTACTGTAAAAAATTTTTATATCCCATTTTTATCAAAATACAGATTTTTATGAGCAATAATGCTTGTATTTTTTTGCCCAACAGGAGGCTAAACTTACTGACCAGCTTCCTTTAATCATTGTATGTGACCGCTTTGATTTTGTCCATGACCTGGTCCTCTACCTGTATCGCAACAGCCTTCAGAAATACATCGAGATCTATGTTCAGAAGGTACTTTTCTTCTTTTGCAGGCAGCTGCACTAATGTCATTGTGGTTGTGCTTTTCTTATTTTTGCATAAACACGATAATTCCTTGATTATTTGCTCCAGGTGAACCCAAGTCGTCTGCCGGTGGTCATCGGAGGTTTATTGGACGTGGACTGTGCTGAGGATGTGATTAAGAACCTGATCATGGTGGTCAGGGGGCAGTTTTCCACGGATGAACTTGTTGCTGAAGTAGAGAAAAGAAATCGGTAAGAATGAAAGTACCTCAGACGGGAAACCTATTATCACACATATCTGTTATATGATGTACCTCAGAGTCTTATTGTCGTGTCCCTACATCTGTGTTTTATTCTCTCTGCAGCCTGAAGTTGCTGCTGCCCTGGTTGGAGGCTCGTATCCATGAAGGCTGCGAGGAACCTGCTACCCACAATGCTTTGGCCAAGATCTACATCGACAGCAACAACAACCCTGAGCGCTTTCTAAGGGAGAACCCTTTCTACGACAGCCGTGTTGTGGGCAAATACTGCGAGAAAAGAGACCCCCACCTGGCCTGCGTGGCTTACGAGAGAGGACAGTGTGACCAGGAACTCATTCATGTGAGCTACAAATAAGAAGCTGTTATGGGAAAATTTTAATTCCTTACATCAAAAATGATTGGGTAGAGGCATAAATGTGGAATGCTTTCATGTTTCCACTCTATGATGTGTTCCAGGTGTGCAATGAAAACTCTCTGTTCAAGAGTCTGTCCCGCTACCTTGTTCGACGCAAGAACCCTGAGCTGTGGGCAAGTGTTCTCCTGGAGACCAACAACTACAGAAGACCCCTTATTGACCAGGTCTGACCAGCTTGTGTCTCTAATACCAAAGCTAATCTAAGCTAATATATGAATTCAATATGCTGCAACCTTTAATTGTGTTACAGTTCAGGATGAGTGGTCTTAATTCAGAAATATCATCACAGCCTTCGTATTTTAACAACTAGGGGTTTAACAACACATCCATTAAACCCCTACAAAACAACAAAACAGGATCTAAGTAAAAAAAAAAAGATAAAATGCAACTTTTGGAATATTTTATCTCATTTTGGTTTTCACACAAATGTTTTAAAATTTCAAACTGTGGTTTTTAACAATCTTTAATTGGTGAAGAATAACAGGCTGTGTATGCAAATCTATATGCTTCGACTGTCATGCTTTTCTCAATCTAAGGTGCTGCTGAGGCCAGAAGAGCGTTGAAACTGTCATATAAGTGTTTTATTCAAAATAATAAATGATTTCAGATGTGATTGGTCTAAGCAGTTTAGATTTTTACTTAAGATTAATTACAGACTCATGAAGTTATTACAGGCTCATTACAAAAAAAAAGAAAAACTTTGAAAAACGCCTTTGGTTAAAGTCCAAACAGTAACTTTAGCACCTTTAGCTTAACTTCATAGAACTTCATGAAACAGCTCCCTTAACCACCTTCTGGAAAAAGGTGAATTAAGTAACGTTATCTGCTCTGTTTCAGTTTGGACTGATAGCCAAGAGTGTTTCAGATCTATGTATAACAAGCGTAACCAAAGGGAGGCATACTTTTGATTTCTATAGTAACACAAACAACTGACGGACCAAATTATCTTCAGCCGTTGAGGATAAAGCGAGCTGTTCCTCTTCTGTAGGTGGTCCAGACAGCATTATCAGAGACTCAGGATCCAGAGGAAGTATCCGTCACAGTGAAGGCTTTCATGACGGCCGACCTGCCCAATGAGCTCATTGAGCTGCTGGAAAAGATTGTGCTGGACAATTCTGTCTTCAGTGAGCACAGGTGATGCATCGGCCACCTCCTTAAACCCGAACAAACCCCAGTCTGACTTTTTAGCTGATTTTGTTTCAGTTTTTTTCAAGCAAGTTACTCGGATATCTATTTATTGCTTCCTCTAAGGACTTCCATAATCCATATTAGTTTTGTCAGTTGAGAAAATAAACAGTGGCATTTATGTAATTTATAACCTGTTAAATGTGTTGCTCTTTTCAGAAACCTGCAGAACCTGCTCATTCTGACAGCCATTAAAGCTGACCGAACTCGTGTTATGGAGTACATTAATCGCCTTGACAACTACGATGCCCCAGACATAGCAAATATTGCCATAAGTAACGAGCTGTTTGAGGAGGCCTTTGCAATTTTCAGGAAGTTTGACGTCAACACCTCTGCTGTTCAGGTGAGGGACACGTGCTACACTATTATGTGCTTCCAATCTATTTCTGGTTTTGTTGTTTTCTGTCTTATTTTAATACTAGTCTTCACAGTAATAACCTTGTTTTAAGCTTTTTCTTTGATCTTCTTCCTTTGTAGGTTCTGATTGAGCACATTGGGAACTTGGACAGGGCATATGAATTTGCCGAGCGTTGCAATGAGCCTCCAGTGTGGAGTCAGCTGGCCAAAGCCCAGCTGCAAAAGGGAATGGTCAAGGAAGCCATCGACTCCTACATCAAGGCTGACGACCCGTCTGCTTACATGGAGGTGGGACAGGCTGCAGCCCAAAGTGGTGAGACCGCCTGTACCTGATCATCTCTTATTTTAAAACCTCTTCCTTATTTTATTAGAAATTCCTGATGTTTGGTAAATGTATCGATGGTCGTGTGCAGGAAACTGGGAGGATCTGGTAAAGTTCTTGCAGATGGCTCGTAAGAAGGCTCGGGAATCGTATGTTGAGACGGAGCTGATCTTCGCTTTGGCCAAAACCAATCGTCTGGCAGAGCTGGAAGAGTTCATCAACGGTCCCAACAACGCTCACATTCAACAAGTAGGTCCTGGGAGCTCACTCACATCTGGAGCAGCTGGAGCTGTCCGTTCTGGCTTAACCTCCTGTTTCTTTTTGGTAAGGTGGGCGATCGTTGTTATGATGACAAGATGTACGAAGCGGCCAAGCTGCTTTACAACAACGTCTCCAATTTTGGCCGTCTGGCCTCCACATTGGTGCATTTGGGAGAATACCAGGCAGCCGTAGATGGAGCGCGCAAAGCCAACAGCACCCGCACCTGGAAGGAGGTGATGAAGCTGATTAATTTTATTATTTGGTATTGCAATATGATATTTACGTGTGAAGTAAATTTTTCTGCTCCTCCAGGTGTGTTTCGCCTGTGTAGATGGGAAGGAGTTCCGTCTTGCCCAGATGTGTGGTCTGCACATCGTCGTCCATGCCGACGAACTGGAGGAACTAATCAACTACTACCAGGTATTGCTTCAGTCAAATATGAAAAAAAGATTTTATACTTTGAATTTCGATTTGATTTCTGAAGGTAGCCATGAATTAATTTCACAGAAATTCCCATGGCTTTATCATTGGACAAAACATGTCTGCTATGAGAGCAAATGGCTAAAATAAATTTTTTTGTGTCAACGCGAGTCCTTGCTTGGCGTCCTTCAGTCCCTCTGTGTCTCCTACAGGACCGCGGTTACTTTGAGGAGTTGATCACCATGCTTGAGGCCGCTCTGGGTCTGGAACGCGCCCACATGGGAATGTTCACTGAGCTGGCCATCCTGTATTCCAAGTTTAAGCCACAGAAAATGAGGGAACACCTGGAGCTCTTCTGGTCCCGTGTCAACATTCCTAAAGTAGGTGTTTGATTCTTTATCAGTCACTTAGCAGTAAAGTGATTCATTTTAGGCAAATATGCATAAACTGGGAAATAAAAACAATTCTACTGATTTCAAATCTAAGTTACTGAAATTATATTTGTGTGTGTGTGTGTGTGTGTGTATGTATATTTCAGGTTCTCAGAGCAGCTGAGCAGGCCCACCTCTGGGCTGAGCTGGTATTCCTCTATGACAAGTATGAGGAATATGACAATGCCATCATCACCATGATGAACCATCCAGCTGATGCCTGGAAAGAGGGTCAGTTCAAAGACATCGTCACCAAGGTAATGAGGAGAAAAAGAATCAATCGCAACAACAGAGCACAAGAAAATACTACTGTTGTGTTTTTGTTGAGGAAAACAGATCTGTGATGAACTGAACGTCTGCGTCTCATCCCAGGTGGCGAATGTAGAGTTGTACTACAAGGCCATCCAGTTTTATCTGGAGTTCAAGCCGTTGTTACTGAACGACCTGCTCATCGTGCTCTCTCCACGGTTGGACCACACCCGGGCCGTAAACTTCTTCAGCAAGGTGAAATTGGGCCTGAATCCAATCATCAGACTGACGGCAGCTGAGGATCGTTTGAAACGTTGTACATCTGGGTGCTCATTAACTTTATTTTAAATCTGATTCTGTGTCCAGATGAAACAGCTGCCTCTTGTTAAAACTTACCTGCGGTCGGTCCAGAATCATAACAACAAGGCAGTAAATGAGGCACTCAACAACCTCTTCATTAATGAGGAAGACTACGCGGTATGATGCGATCTGTTTCATTGTTTATCATTTGTTGTGCTGCAAGTTTCAGCTTTTTAAATATCTTGATATTTAATTAAATACAAAAAAGTTTACATTTTTTTTCATACAGCAGACTTGTCAAATGGTTTGATTTTAAACTTTACACATCCTGTGTTTTTGTCTTTCAGGCTCTGCGAACATCCATTGACGCGTACGATAACTTCGACAACATCTCACTGGCTCAGAGCCTGGAAAAGCACGAATTGATTGAATTCAGAAGGATTGCAGCTTATCTTTTCAAGGGCAACAACCGCTGGAAGCAGAGCGTCGAGCTCTGCAAGAAGGACAAGCTCTACAAGGTGCGGCACCGTCTCACCTTTTGTGCCAGAAGCTGCGCTGAAATACAAAATGCCAGATGTGCTTCCTTCCCTCCCCTTCCCTTCCCTTTCCTTCCCTTCTCCCTTTTCCCTTTCCTTTCCCCTTCCCCTTCCCCTACCCTACGTAAATCCAAATTACAGATGTGGCTTTGTGATCTCCTCACAGGACGCCATGCAGTATGCGTCAGAGTCTAAAGACACAGAGCTGGCCGAGGAGCTTCTGGCCTGGTTCCTGAACGAAGACAAAAAGGAGTGTTTCGCCGCCTGCCTGTTCACCTGCTATGACCTGCTGCGGCCAGACGTGGTGCTGGAAACCGCCTGGCGACACAACATCATGGACTTCTCCATGCCATACTTCATCCAGGTCATGAGGGAGTATCTCTCTAAGGTGGGTTGTCTGGTATGAGCGGTCTCGCACTGAGATCTGGTTAGAAACATAAAACAGCAGAAAACGATGAGTGACATGTAGCCTCTCTCTTTGAATAGAGAGAGGCTACATGCCACCTACTGAAAGATTTGGAGAAATTTTTGCAAACTTGCACCATTCCTTCCTTCCTATGAAGACCAGAAAGCTAAAAAGTGTTTGCGAATTCTGTTTGTCAGTAAGGTTTTCTCTCCAGTCCTTCAATATTAGCAGCTCTGTCTGTCCTCGCTCCTCTTCCTCTGCTGCTGTCATCATTGTTCCATCATTGTGTCGCATTTTGTTTTTCCATCCATTTGAGCTGCTTTTCCATACAAATGTTTTGCAGAGGAGATTCAGAACTACTTCATAGCTCTGTTGCAAGTCAGAAATACAAGTTGTTGTCTTCATAACAGGTAGCAGACTTAGGGGAAGAACTTCTGAAAAACTTTAAGCCAAAGTGTCTTAGTGGTAAGATTCTTTTTTTAACAGGTTAAGGTTAAGACTAATTTTGTAGCATTATTTTAATAGCATAATCTATCTGCACTCCCTTGCAGTTAATCCATCTAGTTTTGCATTTGCCTAAAATGCAAAGTGAGCAATTTCTGCACCATAAAAATCTCAAGTCTGCATTTGTATCAAAAGTGGCGTTAATTACCCACACCGCTCGGAGGGTTTGTGTGGTTCCCTTAGTGACGAGCCTTCTGTTTGATCTTTTTCTCTTCTGTCAATTTCTGTTTTGGGGAGACTCCCGTTTGTTTTTTTTCCTCCTTAAGTTGCCTCTCTGAATTTCCTTTCCAGGTTGATGCGATAAAGGAAAAGGTGAAAGTCGAATCCATTTTCTAATCATTCTTTTTGACCCCCTCTCCTCCCTATGCCATGTCCAGTAGTCTTTAGTTTGCGGGAGTAAAATTAGCAGAAACTGCATGCCCCCTCCTCCTTTCATGTCTCTCTGCCGCTTCTGACTGTAATCTCCACTAGACAACCCACCCAACCCACTGTGCTCCGGAGTGGGGCTCTTCACCAACCTCTAAGACTCTGTTTGGAAAGCTGCTGAGTGGTTGCTCAGACTTTCATAATTCAAATAAAATGAGAATGCTTCCTGGGTGTTAAAAAAGATTAAAATCCAAGAAAAAGAGAAATCTTTTTAGCAATCTATTGGTATATAATGTGATTGACCAATACAAGCCTCCTTTCCTCCCGCATAGGACTCTGGGAACGCTTTTCCTTGAGTTGAGACATGAGATCAGGCTGGAGTTGGCGGCTGGAGGCAGCACAAGACTTGAAACTACGGCAGAACAACCCTAAACATACAGCTAGAGCTACAATTTAATGGTTAAGACTGAAATATATTGATGATTTTAAGCTGGCTCAGTCAAAATCACGACTGAAATTTAAAATAATGTAAGGCAGAATTTAGGAGAGCTAATCCCAGAACTGCTGTTTTTTGTGGTTTTGTAAAAAAAATGTGTCAAGTTCTAGAAATGTAAAGCTGGTACAGACCTGCTGCTGGAATTGGCTTGACAGAGTAATGACTTACTCAGCCCCGAGTACAATATATCACCACACTTACAGTTTATGAAGTTTATGGTTGTAACGTGTCTGATGCACAAAAAAAAATGTCAGGGGTATGAAGGTTTGTGCAAGGCTCTCTAAATGATACACTAAATATTGGTATTTACTCATTACATGTTAGAAAGATTGCTTTATGCTGTCTGTTGACCTTTTATCACATTTAATTGGTAATCTCAAAATCAAACCAATTTGATGTGATCATTTTATTAGCTGCCAGTGTGTGTGTAGCCTATCAAATCTAATGTGTAAAATCCACAATTTTGTTTACTGCCAGAATTTTGAGGAGATCTGGAAGCTATTCAGAATTCTGTGATATTTTTTATTTTTGTTTTTTCTACCACATTTAATTAGTGTTTCTGTGAGCTCAGATGTGCAGCCACACATGGAGACGGCTTTCCAAACGGATTCTTAGTGTGAAGAGTTCCTCTCTGGTTGGATCCCTGTCCTGCTGTCGTCAGGTCCTCTCATTCAGAGTCACAGATGGATTCGCTGACTTGTTAACCCCACTTGGCTGCAGTCTGCCGTTAAACATCCTAAATTAGTTCATCATAACTTCAAACAGCTTTTTTTCCAAATTTGCTCACGTTAAAGGTTATTTCTTGCTTGTGTACAGATGTTTGGCTTGGGTGCAGCTAATATGTCTATATAGGATTTAATCTGCAGCTAAGTTGAAGCCTAATTTCCGTATTGGAGCAGCCACAAAGCATATTTTCCAGAGATTTGTTTTCTTTTACTACGTGGACTGCTTAATTTTTCTGTGCTAATAAACAGATTTTAACATAAAATCCAAAATAAGTATATTAAAAGCACCAAAAAAGTGTTCAATATGTGTACAGTACATCTCTTCAAATGACAGTTTAAATGTATGATGGCAAGAAAACATGTAATTTGAGTGTGTTGGTTGGGGAAAGAATAGTAGAACAAGCATGCCCCCCCCCACCCCCCACCCGCCTCCACCTCTGTAGCCGTCAGCAGCACTCAGACCAGGCTAAAAGATGTCGCTGCTGGCTGTTCCTGCTTCTGGAAACCATGAATTGGCTGAACAGTCATCCCCTCTGCGCCCCCCGACCCCCTTCACCCTCGTTCACTCTCCTCCCGCTGTAGCTCGTTCTCCCTCTGTCTTTCTCATGCACCCTCAAAGAAGAACAGAACTAAACTGCTGCTTCAGCATGTTTCTCAACCCTTCTCCTGTCAAATGAAACTGCAGCCTGTATTTTCTCAGCATAGCCTGCTTAACCAGATCGGCCGTAGTTGTCTGTGTCGCCGTATGTAGAGAACTGAACCCAAACGCGCGTTGGAAGAGGCTCTCTGGGGCAGCTTGGTTCTTGCTTTCTTTTGTCCCTTCCCTGCTCGTTTGTTTCTGTACTGTGAAGGAAATACTTTAGGCCCCCTAAAGTTTAGGGGAAAGAAATGAATCGGGTGGCCTAAGCAAATTGTTTTTATCAACTTCTCATAGCTGTTTTAATTTTTTATTTATTTTTTCACATTGACTTGGTTTATGGTGAAATAATTTAATTACAACAAGTGTTTTTATGTTACAATATTTATCAGTAGTCTTATTATTGATTGGAGTTTGGATTGACTTTTCATTTTATAGTTAGTAGAATATTTCAGCAGAAAATGGGGGGTGTTATGTTTCCCTTAATCAAATGTGATAAGGAGTTGGTTCTCTACATACTCATACATGTTCTGGGTGGCTGGATGGTGGGACCATTATTGCCCAGTAGCTCTTTGTCTTTGTCTTTCCTCCTAATTCCCTAACTGTTACCATGGATAGGTGGATGTCCATCTGATAGACGCCTGTAGCCAAGCTCGATTAGAGTAGCCGGTAGCTGTTTAACTGTAGTTAATCCTCATGCCTTATGGAGGGTCTCCAACACATGAGCAAGGTCTGCCTCCGGCAGTCTGTTTTTTTTTTTTTAATTTATTTATTTAAATCTGGACTGTATTGATCTTCGCCTGTCAGGAATGGTCCCATCCGTCAGCCAGTGAAATAACCCCGAGGTCAGTTTTTTTGTTTTGTTTTGTTTTTTGTTTTTTTTACAAGCGTGGCGTCTCTGCCTGTGCTCTTCAGGAGCCGATCGTCGACTCTTCAGCTCAAGTCTGACTCGGTAATGTTTTCCCGCAGGTGGACAAACTCGAAGCCTCTGAGTCTCTGAGGAAACAGGAGGAGCAGGCCACGGAGTCTCAACCCATTGTTTACGGTAATAACAGCTTTAACACTTTAACTGAGTTAGAGTCTCCAGATTCCTTCGAAAGCCGCATTTAGGGCCAATTTTGACACATCAGTGCACTGACGGCTGTTCCCTCATTGTGTTGATGCGGGAGATTTTAGTTCTGCTAATAACGTAACAACAGAGTGGAAGCTAGAGTGGGAGAGGAATAGAGGTGCACCAATTGCAATTTGCTGGCCGATCACCAATCTTTAAAAAGCCTGACTTGCTGATACAATTTTTATTTTTTCAGTTTTTTTGTCTGAAAAGTTGCTAAATATAGCGACAGATAAGTTAGCAGTAGGGATGACTGCTGTTAACTGCGAATGTGCAGCTTTAAATATCATAGCACAAAAATGAAGCCGTAAGCAGTGTTGTGGTCAAGACCACCAAATTTTCCAGAGATTTGTTTTCTTTTACTGTGGACTGCCTAATTTTTCTGTGCTAATAAACAGATTAGAGACCAAGACAAGACCGAGACCAGAGTGTATCGAGACCGAGACAAGACCAAGACTTTTAGGGTCCGAGACCAAGTCAAGACCAAGACCAGCACCATGACACAGCAACATGACACAGTAAAATGTGAAATATGATCAAAATTGCTTCTCAAATTGATCTGAAAGATCCACATTCCCATAAAAACACCTAGATATTAAATACTTAAAG